>LPNX011167507.1:206333-280885 GCA_001517045.1 Pseudotsuga menziesii | reverse complement strand
GTGATGATGTTAAACTGAATCAGTTACTTAGGAGTTTGAATATTTTAACTATAGACAATTAAAGATGACGAGATATGAAAATAAACACACGAAAGCACAAAGATGATACACAATGTATATATGAAAAAAAAAAGACCAGTGCCTTAAAATGGAGTCAAATCAATAAAATCGATGTGCTTGCATGTGCTTGGAGTGAATTTTTTGCGATTGCATCTTGGTATGTTTTAAGTTAAATGTGAAGTATGAGTTGATTAAATTAGGCAAAGGGGGACTCCAGATATACCCGAGAGTACTTGGAGTATGTCCAAAAATAAACCTTTACGGCTACCCGCAAGGAATATATGGGCTGAAATGGAGTCTTTGGGGCTATTGTTCGTAACGCACCCATTAGGGTGTGACAAAGATCAGCGCCCCAAGGTCACTTTTCAGTAGGTTCCCGCTTCCTTTGGGTATTTTTCCACCGTAGAGGTCTGATCTAGGTGTTGGATTTTCACCTGATGGTTTGTCAATTGGGAAGAGTGAGTCCTAATTATACTAGTCACCCAAGTGCTTTTGATACAGCTTGACTGATCAGATGAACTGCAGCCAAGTGCAGAGCATACACACTGGATTCTTGTAATTTTTAATAAGTTTTAAACCAGATGTTCTTGTTTAAAAGAAAAGCCTCCAAGAACCTCTTTCGATCCAAGTGGATCTCAATCGGGGAATCGAGGAGGGGTTAATTTTAAATTTGCAGATAAAAAAATGATAGAAAAAAGCAAACAGATACACAGTTCGAGTTTCTTAATTAATCCTACCACGAATTTCTTTCCCCTTTCGGGTCAATCAGGAAATCGTGGGGTAAGTATTATGATTACTTTGAAATGTAATATATGGAGTATGATATTAATAATGAACTAAAGTATACTACCCTATAGATTATATCAATTCTAGTAAAAAATAAATGAACAAAAATCGACGAAAAAGGCACCGACACAAATCCCCCCAGGGGGGATGGGGAATGGGCTCGAAAGAGCCTATTCCGAAGATGATTTTATTAAAGTGGTTAAAATATCAGAGAAATGATAAATCAGAACTTTATTGGTCCTTATACAGGTTGAACCCAATTTTTTTACAATTTTACAAAAGAAATTAAGTTTTTTAGTGAAAAGGGAGACCCCTGGGGGGATTTGAATGCTGCTGAGACCACTTCGGACAGCATATTCCTTTTCTTTCTGTAATACCTGATAAATTACAGCAAGAAATTTATAATAAAATATGCCCAAAATCACTTTAAGAGTACCTTTGGATCAGCCTACTTTATCTCAAAAAATAATGCGGTTAAACTAGCTAAACCGGCGAAAAAGGAACCAAGGAAACTTGCAAGATTTCCTTGGGATATTGGCTTGATATTTGTGAAACCAATTAAAGTGCACTGATATTACATAATATTAAATTTATAACAGCGAACAGAAATCTAATGCATGTGATCTACAAGTTTTCTTTAAAATTCATGCAAAAAGGATGATTTCCCTACAGCTAGATCTAGGATGCTTATGAAAAAATTTTAAGTGAAAGATTAAGGATATGAGCTATGAAATATTAGATCTATGTATATTTTACTTTGATGAAACAGATCCAAATGAAATCACAGCTATGAACTGAAAAAGTAACCGGGTAAAGTGTTGATTTTTGAGGGAGGAAGAAGAGGAGAAAAGTGTTGTTTTCCTTGAATATCACCAGTGGAGATTTCAGGTGGAATGTCGAGGGACTATTCCTTTTGGAAGGTTTTTAAAAGAATAAGGAAACAAACTAGATCAGCATCCTCTCCAAAGTGTGAGCCTGCAACTCAGCTGAAATCAAAGAACTTGCCAAGAAACTTATGAGATTTGATTAGTACATACAAAGAGATTCAAGATAACATGCATATAAGCTTGTAGGACATGCTAAATCCAGATCTCTAAACATGCATCAAAGGAGAGTGACAGTCAATAAACCTATTGAACAACACCTTTCCTATCAAGATTGTAATAAGCTAATTACCAATCTTAACCACAAATCTACAAGACATTAGCAAAAAATGATCACAGATACAGGTTACCTCAATAAAACAATGGCAATAATTATCCACACATTTAATGGCACCACACCATATTGCCTCCAAATATTTTCTTTATTTCAAATGCAGAATTACAGAGTTACAATAGCAGAAGCACCTCCTTCCCAGTTCTAACTAGCTTGGAAGAGGAGGCTGTGCCTAGATATATACAATTTACAGCCCATCTAGCCCAGGGGGGGTGTAAATCCTCATGGAATCAAGTGAAATCAACTGATGGAGAGTCCATCAATGCGTAACTAAAGCTGCACTAAGCCTACTTGTCAACCGGGGGCTTGATTGAGCTGACACATCAACCCATACACCGACACATCGGCCCACAGAGCATCCAGGAGAGTCCACACGTCTGGATGAGAGAGAGAGGGCACAATTCCCCATGAATACCACTATAGATCAGCTCTGGATCTGATTTGATCCCCTCCTTCAATCAAGGATTTGTCAGATCCAGTCAATCTGCTCCAGATCTGATTGATTTCAGTCGAATCAGTTGAGTATCCACTGATTTATTGATTTTGGATTTGCTCCATTATTCATCAATTTATTAATTAAAATAATCAATAATTGATTTTTGGGGCTTTCTAACCTGAGTGATGGAAGATCACTCAAAACTTAGGAAAAAGTGGGTCCATGGGTTTACATGGTGCTCTTAGCTTGAAAATGAGCACCTAGATGACTGAAACCGATTATTTGGCCCACTTTTATTACAAAATCAATTTTTCCAATTAAACTATTAAAAAATAGCCTAAGTTTTGGAAAATTTTAATTTAGTAAAAAAAACACTGAAAAAATTAAAAAATTGAAAAACACCTAGGGGGACTTAGACATGTTCATATGACTTAAAAAAGATGTCTAGCATGCCTATACATTGACACATAGACTCTAATAACCTCAATAGGCCTAAATGCCAAGTCAACCACCCCAACTTTGGAGGTATGGAGTGAAAAACTCAGAAATTATCAGTCGTTTGTTCAACAACCAATAATAACCAAGGGAAAAAACACCCTTGGCTGATCGGATTGACAAATGAAGTCTAAGAGACCGAGTCTTTTACAGACACTATCATGCTAGAACACTTATTACAATTTCCCCATGGGGTATGAACATGTGATATAGTACAACAAGCACTTCCCAAAAGTACTTTCAAAGGTCTTTTTGAAGTCCGAACAAGTTAACCCTGTCCAGTTCACCAGGATCACTTGATAAAAACCACTAAGTACAACTTAGGTGGTAACATTCTGGCTCCATCTGGGACACATTCTCTGACTGATCTTCTGTTCAAAGGAGAGGATGTGAGAACTCTTGAATCTCTGGTTCCTGCAAGGAAATTAGAGTTTGTCAATAACATGTATATATAAGAAAAATTTAGCCATAAAAAACAAACTAATGTACATAATTAATCTATAATGTGAAAGAAGGAATATTTTACAAAAACCAATATACAAAGAAAAATTTTCAACATGGTACAATATAACTATAATACAACAATATGATATATACAATTTAGAAATACATGTAGGGCAAGGTTTAGAAATTGGCCCTGAACCCACCGATGCCACTAAAGGCATCAAACTGTCTCGATGAAAAATAGCTTGAGGAGGAAACCATTCACTAGTAAGCTCAGTATTTCTCCTTCCAAGTCATTTAGATAGAAGGAGTTCGTTCCTGCTATTTCATCGATGATGTACGGTCCCAACCACAGGCTGTCAAGCTTTCCATGTTTCCCAAGTTTTTCTCGTCGTTTGTCCCAACGTAGAACAGTGTCACCTACTTGGAAGGAACCTGGCCGGGTAGAATTATCCAAGGCTCTCTTGACCTTGTCTGAATTTTTGATACTATAGTCAAGAGAATCTCTTTTGCTCTCATCTAGCTCAATCAACTGGTTTATTCTATTCTGGATGGCTTCTTAATCTGAGGTGAATGTCTGGAGGAGCTGATAAATTGGAAGATTTAGATGGACTAGTAAGGTAACATCAAGGCCATAGACTAGTTTGAAAGGGATCCTCCCTATTGAACTTTTCTTAGTGATCCTGTCGGCCCATAACGCCAATTTGATTTTTCTATCCCAAGCCTTCTTATTGTCACCCACAATTTTTTTGATTATGGTCATTAAGTTCTTGTTACTTGATTCTGCTAGACCATTTCCTTGGGGATAGTAATTAGATGAGTGAGATAGGATAATGCCTTACTTGAAACAGAAAGATGACATCTTGGAAGAAACAAAGCATGGGCCATTATCCATGATTATTCTAGCAGGCACACCAAATCTTGTGATGATTTTATCTTCTAAGAAATCCATGACTATGGAATCGGTTTCCTTTTTGGTGGGTATTGCCTCTACCCACTTGGTAAAATAATCCGTGGCAGTAAGAATCCAAGAGTAACCATTGCTTGAGTTATCCTTGAACTTACTGATGAAGTCAAGCCCCCATTGCTAAAAAGGGGCTTGGACTACTATTGGATTTAGAGGCAAGGCTTTCATTTGTTGCTTTCCAGTAAATAACTGACACTGAGGACAAAATCTGACAGCCTTGTGCACATCTAAGAATAGGTTTGGCCAATAGTAGCCTGCTCTAAGGATTTTGTGGGCGGTAGTTTTAGCTACAAAATGTCCAGCACAAAATCCTGAATGGAACTCAACCATGAGTTTCTTAGACTCAGGTTCATCGACACATCTAAGTATCAAACCATCTAGGTTTCTCCAACCCAAACCATATTTGGTGAGACAATACTTAGTTGCCTTTAACCTTAGTTCCCTTCTTTTATGTCCCAGTAAGTGATCGGGGCATGTAAGGTTGTGGAGGAAAAATATGATGTCGGTGTACCAGGGGTGCTGCTCTAATCTCTGAAACTCATCTGATACATTTTGCTCTGAATTGCTTCTCTGGAATATTACTCCTAAAGCCTTCTAATTTCCTTGAGTCAACATCTTTGCAAGACCCTGTCCCTTGATTAATTTAGTAGGTCTTATCTCCAAATCATATTCCTGGATTTTTGAAACCCACTTGCCCCTGATTCCTAGGCAATCCTACTGGGACATGATATCTTTAACAACTACATGGGGTACATATCCAATGATTTTGGAGTAACCTATATAATTCCTGAAATGTTTAAGGGACTTGACAAGAGCATAGGCCTATTTCTCCATCATGGTATACTTCAATTCTGAATTTTGTAAGGCTCTACTCATAAAGGCTATGGGTTGCTCTTGTCCCTCCTTATTCTTTTGGAGTAAAACACCAGCAATGGTGTCTTCTGAGGAAAATGAAAATATTTGGAATTATTTGGCATAATCTGGGATAGTCAAGACCGGAGACATGGATATGGCATTTTTTATGGACTTGAATGCATCTTTCCCTTCATCTGTCCACTCAAACTTAGCATCCTTCTTTAATAGCTTTTGTAGAGGTTTCATTAATTCTGCTAAGTTTGGGATGAATCTTCTTATGAAATTGATTTGACCATTAAAGGACTGGAGAGCTTTTAGATTGTGAGGCAAGGGGACTTTCTTAATAGCTTCAACTCTCTCAGGATCAACCTTGACACCATCTTTAGAAATGAATGGCCCATCAACTTGCCTTGATCAACTCCAAAGATTGACTTGGAGGGATTCAAGGAAATACCATATTTCCGACATCTTATAAAAACCTGCCTAAGATGACTTATGTGGTTAGATCTTTCTCTTGAAAAAAAATTTAAGTCATCCTGATATATTTCAATTATTTTGCCTATAAGTTCTTCGAAGGAAAAATCCATGGCTCTTTGGAAGGTGGCACCAGCATTCAATAAGCCAAAAGGCATTCTTAGAAATTTATAGGTACCCCAAGGTGTGGTGAATTTAGTCTTATGTTGATCTTATTTATTTACCAACACCTGGTTATAACCGGAAAATCCATCCAACATGGACATCATTCCTGAACTTGTTACTCTTTGAAGCAAAGTTTCCATGTCGAGTAATGGGTAATTATCTTTGAGGCATGATGTATTCATATTTCTAAAATCTATACATATTCTAATTGACCCATTCTTCTTTCTAACAACAACTAAGTTGGAGCACCAAGATGAATTCCTTGTAGGTGCTATGATCCCTGCCGCTAGCATCTTCTAAAGTTCCTTTTGCACAATGGGGGCCAACTTAGGGTTTATTCACCTAAGTTTTTGTCAGAAAGGTTTGGCCTCCTTAGCTTCTTCTGTGAGGGGAATAGTGTGTTGAAACACATCCTCCCTATAGGATTTCAACTCATCATAACTAAAGGCCAACACATGTTTATACTCTTTGATTAGGTTGATCAAGTTGTTCCTTTCCTTTTCTAAATTACCTTTTCCATTTTTTATTAACTTGGGATCCTTGTCAGTTCCTATGTTTATTTCCACATAATTCCTAGTTTTTATTTCTTCTTTTTGTTTTTTATGATGATCCTGACGATCAAAAAGATTCTCAAAAGCTATAAGGCTACTTGGGATGTGATTCCTTTCATTATCCTCTCACTCCTGATACTCTTTACCTTCTTGCTGATAACTAATCTTGCAACCCTCAAACTCTTGTAGATTGTGGATGAATCTCAAGAGTTTCTCATCATCTTTGAACACTTGCCAGTGGTCTATATTATCTGGAATTGAAGGTCTGAAATTTATTTCCATCTTTCCATTCCCATTAATCATTTCATCCGATGGATGGAGGGTGGATGCTGCTACCGCTAATTTATCTGCTAACCCATTCATTTTCCTATGGACCTTTTGAATGTTAAGTGCATGAAACCCTTCCATAGTGTCCCATGTGGCATTCCTATACTTCCTTAGTCTGTCATTTTTGCACTGAAACAGATTCTTAATCTGGAGGACAACTAGATCTAAATCACCCTTTATGTTCAACATCTTTATCCCCATATATTTAGCAGTTTCTAACCCTAGGATCAATGTCTCATACTCAGCTACATTGTTTGATGCTTCAAACTGTAATCTAAATGCAAAGTTGTAGACTTTATTTGAAGGAGAGATGATGACGATGCCCGCACCCTTTCCAGTTTTGGAATAAGCCCCATCAAAGTACATTTTCCAAACTTCATCGATATTTTCATTTTTTAATGTTTTCCTTAATGGGGGCCATGAAATTTGACAAAATAGCATAGTTTCCAAAGTTATCAATGAAATGAACAAATTCATTTCCGGGCTTCTTAGGGTTTTCTACATGCCATTTCCTCATCTTTTCTCTGTGGAGAATCACCCTAGTGTTCTCTGATGCAGGTATAGTAGCATATGTCCAATCCATTTGAATGTGCCCACCAAGAGTTGCAGCCCATTTTCTGGATAACAACATACCCCAATTATCTGGAACATCTATCACCACCACATCCATCGACATGTCGATATCAGGATACTTAGCCAACTTAACTTGTAAATTTAAGATTATCCCTACCACTTCAACTTCTCTTGCATCCATGGCACAAACATTGTGGTAGGGTCGGGTGACCCTTAGATTTAATTGCTCCATTACTTTTCTTGTCATGAGATTTGATGAAGCACCTGAATCTAACATACAGTTATGAAGGAGAAGTTTATCAACTAAGAGGGAGACATAAAAAGGTGGGTGATCTTCTCTTCTCGGATCAACACTGTTGAGGACTATGGGCATATCTATGGGTTCAATATGTTCAGCTTCAAATATAGCATTATTATTAGGAAGAGGATCTTCTTCGATAATATTATGAGCTTTACTTTGACTATCCTCTAAGGCTTTCAACAACTTTTCTTTTTGACCAGGAATTTTAAGGACATCAGTTGCATAAACATGAATCTTAGCACTACTTATCCATTCTCCCATATCAATATTTGACTCAGGGAAAATAGGGGGATCTGGGAGGGGAGGAGTGATTACCTTTGGATTGTACTATTTAGACAGTGATTTCTTTTCTCTCCTTTGATACACAGCTCCCTTGAACCTGGCATCCTTCATTTCCTTAATTTCCTCCGAAGGAGGCATTGTACCATAAAAATTAGACAGGAGATCCTTCTCAAAACCGTAATCTGTGGCCTGCTACCAATGTTGGTTTGATAGAGGATAGGTTTGGCCTACCATGTACACATGATCATAGTCACCTGATGTTGTTTCCTGGTTACTGACCTCCGCCATCCCATGTTCTATAACCTGGTTTGCTATGTAGCAAGTGCTTTCTGGGTGGAATTTCTCACAAGGTATACACCATGGAATTACTTCATCTACCAGGTTAGTTGAGTCTATCTGGTTTGGAATCCTAGGATCTGGCTGAGGAAACTTCTTTTGATATACTTGATTCTGTTTTGGCTGAAAATTCCTAGGTCCACTATTTCTCTCCAGTGTGACTATTCTGTTTTGGATTTTATTCATTTGCACAGATTGGTCTGTCATGAATTGGTTCTACCTAGTCATCACTTTTTCAAACATGCTAGTTATATTTTCCATGGGGTCTTTAGAGGTTTCATTTTTCTCTAATTCAATGGCCTTTCCCTTCTCTTTGTTGTATGAAGTGTTTCCCCTAGTGTAACCTAGAATGTTGGACTTGCCCAAAGATTGCATATTCCTTTCTATTTTCTCAGCCAGATCTTGAGCAGTTTTTAGATCGACTAGATGTTTATCCCTTAATTAGTATCTCAAATCACCAGTGAAAGATTCGATGTAGGATATTAAGATGGAGGCATCCCTTGGCTTGATTTCTCTAGGGAGGTCCGCAACCACACGCCTGAACTTAGTATTAAATTCATCCATGGTTTCATTCTCCATATTCTTTATATTATGAAGGGCAGGAAGCAAACGTCTTGGTTCTTTATTTTCCCCCCATTTCTTCTTAAAAACTTCTAGGAATTCATTAAGGGTTTTAAATGAATCATCACCAAGGTCGGCATACCACTCCGCAGCATCATCCTCTAAGGATAAAGAAAAGAGCTTCATTTTGATATCTTCATGGTTAGAGGCAACATCGTCGCAGTAACTGACTAGGTGCCTTTCAAACATTCGGAGATGAGTCTTTGCAGTGGTAGCATTATTTCCATCGAACCTAGGGAGCTTCTTGATAGCATCATTTAGAATGTTATGAGGAGCACCTGCTATCTGAGAAAAGTCAGCGGGTTTGTAAAAATCCATCATTTCTTGAGATTGGAAAGTATGACTCTCTACAAATATGTGATGGATATCTGAGAGGGATTGGTCTCCTAAATCTTCAAGTTTTCTATGAGAATTCTGCCTATTCAATCTTTCCCTAATAAACTTTTTGGGATCAGGGAGAGGATTAAATAATTGTCGGCATTTTCTTCGAGTAGAAATTCTTGAAAGGATGTTAGATAGTGGAGTCGCCAGATGGATCGAGTTTTAATTTTTATGTTTTTTAAAGACTAGATCAATCAAAAGTTTTTTATCTTTTTAGTTGTTTAGAAAAAAGTTAAGCTAAGTTGTACTCGGGAATAAAAATATTTATCCGCGGCAACGGCGCCAAAAAGTGTTGCCTCCTTTCACACACCTGGATCACATGGAAGAAATCTTCAAGCCACTCGGTGTGTCCTTGGGGGCAAGTCTCGAGTCAAGGCTTTCACCTTGTTCTTGACTCCTCCAATTAGGCTCAACTTCTAACGAAGCCAAGGGGGGTAGACCCTATTAAGTTACTAAGGATGATTTCTTAGTGTGATGATGTTAAACTGAATCAGTTACTTAGGAGTTTGAATATTTTAACTATAGACAATTAAAGATGACGAGATACGAAAATAAACACATGAAAGCACAAAGATGATACACAATGTATATATGAAACAAAAAAGACCAGTGCCTTAAAATGGAGTCAAATCAATAAAATCGATGTGCTTGCATGTGCTTGGAGTGAATGTTTTGCGATTGCATATTGGTATGTTTTAAGTTAAATGTGAAGTATGAGTTGATTAAATTAGGCAAAGGGGGACTCTAGATATACCCGAGAGTACTTGGAGTATGTCTAAAAATAAACCTTTACAGCTACCCACAAGGAATATGTGGGCTGAAATGGAGTCTCTAGGGCTATTGTTCATAACGCACCCGTTAGGGTGTGACAGAGATCGGCGCCCCGAGGTCACTTTTTAGTAGGTTCCCGCTTCCTTTGGGTATTTTGCCACCGTAGAGGTCTGATCTAGGTGTTGGATTTTCACCTAATGGTTTGTCAATTGGGAAGAGTGAGTCCTAATTATACTAGTCACCCAATTTCTTTTGATACAAATTGAATGATCGGACGAACCATAGCCAAGTGCAGAGCATACACACCGGAGTCTTGTAATTTTTAATAAGTTTTAAACAATATGTTCTTGTTTAAAAGAAAAGCCTCCAAGAACCTCTTTCGATCCAAGTGGATCTCAATCAGGGAATCGAGGAGGGGTTAATTTTAAATTTGTAGATAAACAAATGATAGAAAAAAGCAAACAGATACACAGTTCGAGTTTCTTAATTAATCCTACCACGAATCTCTTTCCCCTTTCGGGTCAATCGAGAAATCGTGGGGTAAGTATTATGATTACTTTGAAATATAAGATATGGAGTATGATATTAATAATGAACTAAAGTATACTACCCTACAGATTATATCAATTCTATTAAAAAATAAATGAACAGAAATCGACGAAAAAGGCACCGACACAAATCCCCCCAGGGGGGATGGGGAATGGGCTTGAAAGAGCCTATTCCAAAGATGATTTTATTACAGCAGTTAAAATATCAGAGAACTGATAAATCAGAACTTTCTTGGTCCTTATACAGGTTGAAACCAAGTTTTTTACAATTTTTCAAAAAGAAATTAAGATTTTTTAGTGAAAAGGGAGACCCCTGGGGGGATTTGAATGCTCCTGAGACCACTTTGGACAGAAGATTCCTTTTATTTCTGTCATACCTGATAAAGGACAGTGAGAAATTTATAATAAAATATTCCCAAAATCACTTTAAGAGTACCTTTGGATCAGCCTACTTTATCTCAAAAAATAATGCGGTTAAACTAGCTAAACCGGCGAAAAAGTAACCAAGGAAAGCAAGAGTTCCTTGGGATCTTGGCTTGATTTTTGTGCAACCAATTAAAGTGCACTGATATTGCAGAATATTAAATTTATAACAGCGAACAGAAATCTAATGCATGTGATCTACAAGTTTTCTTTAAAATTCATGCAAAAAGGACAATTTCCCTACAGCTATATCTAGGATGCTTATGAAACTCTTTTAAGTGCATTATCTAGGATATGAGCTATGAAATATTAGATCTATGTATATTTTACTTTGATGAAACAGATCCAAATGAAATCACAGGTATGAACTGAAATAGTAACCGGGTAAAGTGTTGATTTTTGAGGGAGGAAGAAGAGGAGAAAAGTGTTGTTTTCCTTGAAGATCCCCAGTGGATCTTTCAGGTGGAATGTCGAGGGACTATTACTTTTGGAAGGTTTTGAAAAGAATGAAGAAAAAAACTATATCAGCATCCTCTCCAAAGTGTGAACCTGCAACTCAGCTGAAATCAAAGAACTTGCCAAGAAACTTATGAGATCTGATTAGTACATACAAAGAGATTCAAGATAACATGCATATAAGCTTATAGGACATGATAAATACAGATCTCTAAACATGCATCAAAGGAGAGTGACAATCAATAAACCTATTGAACAACACCTTTCCTATCAATATTGTAATAAGCTAATTACCAATCTTAACCACATATCTACAAGACATTAGCAAAAAATGACCACAGATACAGGTTACCTCAGCAAAACAATGGCAATAATCATCCACACATGTAATGGCACCACACCGTATTGCCTCTAAATATTTTATTTATTTCAAATGCAGAATTGCAGAGTTACAATAGCAGCAGCACCTCCTTCCTAGTTCTAACTAGCTTGGAAGAGGAGGTTGTGCCTGGATATATACAATTTGCAGGCCATCTATCCTAGGGGGGGCGCAATTCCTCATGGAATCAAGTGAAATCATTTGATGGAGAGTCCATCAATGCATAATTGAAGCTGCAATGAGCCTACTTGTCAACCAGGGGCTTGATTGAGCTGACACATCAACCCATACACTGACACATCGGCCCATAGAGCATCCAAGAGAGTCCACACGTGTGGAGGAGAGAGAGAGGGCACAATTCCCCATGAAGACCACTATAGATCAGCTCTGGATCTGATTTGATCCCCTCCTTCAGTCAAGGATTTGTCAGATCCAGTCAATCTGCTCCAGATCTGATTGATTTCAGTCAAATCGGTTGAGTATCCACTGATTTATTGATTTTGGATTTGCTCCATTATTCATCAATTTATTAATTAAAATAATCAATAATTGATTTTTGGGGCTTTCTGACCTGTGTGATGGGAGATCACTCAAAACTTAGGAAAAAGTGGGTCCATGGGTTTACATGTTGCTCTTAGCTTGAAAATGAGCACCTACATGACTGAAACCGATTTTTTGGCCCACTTTTATTACAAAATCAATTTTTCCAATTGAACTATTAAAAAATAGCCTAAGTTTTGGAAAATTTTAATTTAATAAAAAAAACACTGGAAAAATTAAAAATTGAAAAATTGAAAAACACCTAGGGGGATTTAGACATGTTCATATGACTCAAACAAGATGTCTATCATGCCTATACATTGACACATAGACTCTAATAACCTCAATAGGACTAAATACCAAGCCAACCACCCCAACTTTGGAGGTATGGAGTGAAAAACTTAGAAATTATCAATCGTTTGTTCAACAACCAATAATAACCAAGGGAAAAAACACCCTGGGCTGATCGGAATGACAAATGAAGTCTAAGAGACCGAGTCTTTTACAGACATTNCCCATGGGGTATGAACATGTGATATAGTACAACAAGCACTTCCCAGAAGTACTTCCAAAGGTCTTTTTGAAGTCCGAACAAGTTAACCCTGTCCGGTTCATCAAGCTCACTTGATAAAAACCACTAAGTACAACTTAGGTGGTAACATTTCCTGTGAATTTATTTAGAGTGGTGTTGTGGGCATAGTGGACACTGAAAAACATGTTCATGTCGAGAGGGAAGTCATGATTCTAACATATTTCGAATGTTTTAGTGTTTTGCAGTGAAAATATACAGGTTCTACGTAGCTTGTGTGAAGATTTGTGCTTTTCCAACAAGAGAATTATGGATTCTCTACCTTCAACTCCTTGGATCCTAACACCCTTCAATTACATTGATTGGAGGGAAGATATGTAGCTGTAATTGCTTAATATTTTCTACTATAGGATAATACTTGGAAGGGAGGCTGAGCCCCATCAGCCAGTTGAGAAGAACAAGTTTTTGAACCGCTTAGACGAAGCTTTTGGTTCTCTATGCACTCATATATCCAGAGATCTCCTCATCCACCTTGAAGGTTTGAGGACACCCAAAGAAGCCTGGGAGAAGATTGAATACTTGTTTGGCCAACAACATGACCTTAGGGGACAGCTCGTGAAGAATGATCTGGTAGCCTTACATCCCAACAATTTTGAAACAATAGAGAAACTCTTTACTAAATTCAGGTCTCTTTCACTTTAATGCAGACAGTGTGGAATAGAAAGAAAGGATGAGAAAAATGTGCTTTCTGTTCTCAACAAATTCAAACTAGAGTATTTTTTATTTGTCTCAATATTCCATTCGAAAAGGTATTCCTTTTTGTATTGGAAAATTCCTTCACTTGATTATTTTTATGAGTCCTTAATCAATGAGAAAGAGAAATATATTCGAATGGGAGTCATCAAGACCTCCAAAGATCAATCTCTCCTAGTTACAGACTCTTCCAAAGCATAATCCAAAGGGAAATCAAAGAAGAAGGAGCCTAAAGAAGTTGATTTGAGGCCTAAATAGAATCAATAGACTTCGGAAGGAGCCTCCATATCTAAGAATAAGAAGTTTCAAAAGAAGATATGTCCCTATCGCGCGAAGGGTTTCCATCTTAAAGATCATTGTATGAAGAAGCAGATTGATCAACAGTTCACTCTCCTCAAGCAGCATAACATTGCTCTCCCACAAGGAGTGAAGAATCCCGATGAAGAACCACATACAGAAGAAGATGAAAGGTGCCATGATTTGAAATCTAGTCTTACTCAGTATACAACATACATAATTGATTTTGGAGCATCCAACCACATGGTTTTCTCCAAATAATCCTTCTTGAACCTCACACTGTCAAAGGGGCCTAATATTCACATGGAAGATGATTCCTAGATTCCACCATAAGGAAGGGGCTTACTCAGACAGAAGCATGGTGAGTTCAATAATGTCCTCTATGTGCCCTCCCTTAAAGCTAGCTTGGTGTTTGTTTATCGGATGACTCATACAAGCTCTCCCAAGAGAGTTATATTCAATTTAGAAACAATTAAGATTACATAAAAAGTGACAGGACAAATCATAATGAAAGGTATTCCAAATCACTCTACTAAAGCTTATGCGTGCTCACATTTCTTACCTGTCTCTCCTCCTACATCTTTATTGTCTCATGCTAGCAACACCAGAAATATTTTGCATGAGAGATTTGACCATCTCAATTTCAAATATCCCCAGCAACTCCACAATGATAAAATGGTTGAATATTTTCCATCCATCCATACTTCCAATGGAGTATGTGTTGGTTTCTTGGTAGGTAAGCATCCAGAGAAGAGGTATGATGATGGGAAGGCACATAGAGATGCCTCTATATTTGATTTTATACATAGTGATGTAGCTGGACCTATGCTCAAAAAGTCCATTAATGGTTGTAGGTATTTCCTCACCTTTATTGATGATTGTGATAGGTACTGCTAGATCTACTTCATGAAACAAAAATCAGAAGTTTTTGAGAATTTTAAAGTTTTTAAGGCTATGGTTGAGAACAATTTCAATAAGAAGATCAAGTATATAAGATATGATAAAGGAGGAGAGTACATCAAAGGAGACTTCCATAAATTCTATGAATAAGAGGGGATTCAATTAGAGGATTCAATTCAATACACATGACAGTAGAATGGTGTGGCAGAGAGGAAGAACATATCACTGAAGGAGATGGCAACATGCCTTTTCATGGCCAAAAATCTCCCTCCTTCTCTTTAGGCTAAAGTTGTAAACTGTGCTTTGTATTTACAGAATAGAGTTCCTCAAAAATTAGTGGTTGGGGTCACTCCATTTGAATCACTAAATGGGAATAAGCCCAATGTCTCTCATCTGAAATTTTTTTGTTCCAAATATTGGGCTAGAATACCACTTGATAAGAAGAAGTCCTTCCAAGCCCAAATAAGAAAATGAATTCTGCTGGAATATGCAAAAGATGCAAAATATTACAAATTGATGGAGGTTGCATCCATGAGATGTTTCGTTTAAAGGAGTATTCATTTCAAATAATATGAGTTGTATGACTCACCACCATTATCAGCATAGGAATGTATAACAATTTCTCCACCTATTTTTGATGATGTTGATTTTCTACAGGTTTCAGATTCAGATGAAGAAGATCAAATCTAGCACGATCCTGTTATTGAGACTGAATCTCATGATATTCTAGATCCATATCTAGTATCCATTCCAAATTAAAACCCTAATCCTATATGGGCTCAAAAGATCCTAGATGCAGCTAGAAGGGGTGCTGGAAATACGGAAGACAGAAGAAGAACTAGGTCTTAGTATTAGAATGAACATGTTACACTATCTCTCACAAATTCACTCCCTATAGAGTGGTGCAATAAAGTTCCAGGTCGGTGCTACTTGATGATGGTGAATGATCAGCTACATGGCCCACAGAAGAGGAAACCTAATCATCATCTACCTTCACCATCCAGAAGGAACATACAGAGTGATCGGTTCAGAAGAACATGAGAGTTTTACATGCACAACTTGAGGATGTTGCTTCATTAATGGACCATGCTACTACATAAAGCTACAATTTTGTAGCAGTGTTTTGCTCAAGTTATTTCTCTAAGGAGGAACCTTCTTTCTTCTAAAGATAGATTTCATTTTCCTATTTCCGCTTATTTTGAGGGGGGGGGTTTCCCATGAGGTTTTCCCCTATTTCCTCGGATGTATTAAGAAGCATTATTTCTTTTAGATTGTATATGGGTGACTTATGGCATTATTTCGATGGCCCAGAGTTGTCCAAGTTAGGATTTAGGGTGGGTGTTAGGATTATTAATCTTCCCTTGACCAAACTGTCTATTAGATGAATTTATCCTAACTTGGGAGTTTTAATTAATTAATTAAGTCCACTAGTATCATTGGGTACACATGGTGTAATGGGGCTACATGTACCAATTACTAGAGTGTGGTGAGCACTATTAGAGGCTATCTGCTACTAAATTCACTTGCATGCATCAGATTAGGCGCCTTCTAGGCCAATCCCTACATTTTAGGAGCCAGTAGGAGTCTCGGCACCAACCTCCTTCAATTAGTTGGAGTTGGAACTAGTTAATGTTAGTTAATTTTCAGGTATAGTCAGTTAGATCACAATTACTTCATTTAGCGCTAGTTATTCATGGTTGCATGTGGATTAGGTGCCTTTTCTCACCTACCACTTCAGATAGACTGAGTTAACTTTTCATTACTGTTTGTGTCAGTTGTTTAGACATCTGGAGTTAACTATTTGGACTCTGATATTCATTGAGACATCCTAAGTTAGCTAGTCAGTTAGGTACATTCACATCCAGTTGGTAGATTCGAATTCTTTCCTAATGGATTCAAATTATTCTTTATGTAAACTATTGTAAAACCAAATTAAATAAATGATAATGATATTGTAATTACATGAGCTATACTTAAAATTGTTGTGCCATTTAGATAATCAAGAAATGAGTCAAATCTTATTGTTGCAGTAAAAGGAGAATGAAGATACACACTAAAAAAACAAACCACACAAGAAACAGATGAGTATAGCTCAGGTAATTATAGTATCATTGTCATTTTATTAAAACCGGTGTTACAATAGTTTACATAAGGAAGAATTCAAATCCATTAGGAAAAAATTCGAATATACCAACTAGATGTGAATGTACCTAAATGAATAGCTAACTCAGGATGTCTCAATCAATGTCGGAGTCCAAATGGTTAACTCCAGATGTCTAAAAAACTCACACAATCAGTAATAAACAGTTAACTTGGTCTAACTAAAGTGGTAGGTGAGAAAAGGATCCTAATCCAAATGCATAACTAGCGCTACCTAAACTGATTGTGATCTAACTAAATGTAACTGGAAATTAAAAAAGCTTAACTAGTCCAACTCCAACTTCCTAAAGGAGGTTGGTGTCGGGACCCCCAGTGGATCCTATAATGTAGGGATTGCCCTAGGAGGCACCTAATCTAATGCATGCAAGTGCATTTAGTGGAAGATAACATCTAGCACTGTTCCCCACACTCTAGTAACTGGTACATGTGTCCTCATTATTCCATGTGGACCCAATGGTACTAGTGGACTTAATTAATTAATTAAAAATCCTAAGTTAGGTTAAATTTATCTAATAGACAGTTTGGTTAAGGGATGATTAATAATCCTAACACCCCCCTGAATCCTAACTTGGACAACTATGGACCTTGGAAACAGGGCTATAAGTCACCCACACACAATATAAAAGACATAATGTTTCTTAATACAATTGAGGAAACAGGGGAAAACCTCATGGGAAAACCCCCCCTCAAGATAATCAAAAATCAAGAAATACAAGTTAAAAACTTGAAATTTTTTTTGCTGCAATTTGCAATAGTAATGCAGTATTTCGGTTCTTCTATGTAGTACAATCATGAATCTATGAAGGTAAACATCTGAATCCAAACAAATGCTTATTCCTGTAGAAATATTGCTCTTTGGAAGAAGAATAATGTACTCAACTGAATCAAAAATATAAATAGTTGCACAGTGAAAACTAGACCCATGTAGAGAAGTTCAAATCAACTAATGAGAGAGAAAAAGTTCTTGAGAATTCAAACCATGTGAGGAACACCCAAGATAATTATATATGGAAGCCTTGAACATCAATCCACATGAGGTAAAATAAGCCCCAAGTTTTAGGAGAAAGTGTCCAGGAAGATGGAGAATGTCTCCAACTTTACTAGTTATGTGAGGAGATGAGCATGTAATCACCTAGATAGGTAGAGAATCCCCGGGACTATGGAGAGCAAATGCTTGAGCTCCATAATCTGATATAGATTCAGAAATAACCAATAATTAACAAAATCTGTTATCAACAAACTCATAAGAGAGAACTAACATTGAGTCCTCAACATTAAAATTGAAGGAGTCTTGCAGGGCTTGATTTGTCACACCAAAATTGATGAAACTAGTTACAAGCAATAATGAAAACTATTGAGTCTCAAGGTTGGATTCATTATCCAACTTACACCCTTTATTTGGTCATTTTTGGCCTAATTACCCACTATCCTAAGTCTAATTGACTTAATTGGCATCAAATGAGCACATCCTGACATCAACATGAGCATACCCATGCCTTCCTTCGATCATGGAGGCCAACTAAGCCTCTTTCCTTCAATCGGGGAGTCTAACTGGGATTCCTCCTTCAAACAAGGAGCAGTTCTAGGGTGATCTGAGTGTCATAAGTGCACCTAATTTCTAACTGATTGTTGTTTCACCTAACAATCAGTTAAGCTGAGTTGTGAAGGCGCCTCCATCATGCAATTGTCTATTTTGGGCTGATTGTGATGAATTGGAGTGAACTAATGCACCTCCAACCACTTATGACGACCAGTATCACTTCAGTTAAATTCATCAGAGCTATTTGGACTTAGTGATGCACTACCACCTACTATTTGGCATGCAGTGACATGTGCTTGAGTTACATTTAGTTAGACTCAGTCATCTATTGCACTTCGATTTAGTTAGGAATCAGTGTGATTTAGTTAGGGATAGATTAGTGGTTAACTAAGCGTGTCTAGTGTTGCCGACATTCAGTTAAGCTACACCCATCCATGCAATTCAAATTACCTCCTAGTAAATTCAAATTGGCTTGGAATTCATGCATTCTACATGAAATTTTATTGTATCATTTATTATGTTATTGATTATATAGAGCTGCAACCTCCTATTGCAATACAGTTACATCATTTGATGTCTAATTTGTCTTGAATCTCTTATGAGTATGTGCTTTGTCTCAATATTTTTGTGACAAAATTAACATGGTATCAGAGCCATAGTGGGATGAAGCTATTTAACATGGTTTTTTCTAGATCTAGCATGCAAAATTGAGCAAAAATCTCAAAATATTTCCATCACTGCACAAGAAGACAAATTTTTACCACTTAATACCCCAAGTAAAGGAATTGTTGATCAAGATTGCTTGATCAATTATGCTAGGTGTGATGAAAAACTGAACTGTGCAGGCTGTCTGAACTTATGGTGACTTTATTTTGTTGATTGCAGGTTTTTAAAGGTTCTTCACTGCATTCGCTATAATAGATCCATGGCTTCTTCTCTAGATCCTCTCACCTCCTTCAATTACCACCAATGGAAGGAGGATATGGAGATTCAACTTTGTTCAAGAGGGCTCTACCAGGTCACAATGAACATAGGATTAGAGCCTAATGCTGCTGGTGAGAAGATAAAGTACTAGAATAAGTTGGATGAGGGTTATGGTTTCTTGTGCTTGTCTATATCCAAGGATCTTCTTTTCCACATATCGGGATTGAAGACTCCAAAGGAGATTTGGGATCATCTCGCTACCTTGTTTGATAAACAAGTGATATTCAGATCTATCAGCTTGAGAACAAGTTGATCTCCCTGAATCCACGCAGCTTCGAATCCATGAATGAAATTTTCACAAAATTCAAGTAGTTGGTGCTCCAGTTAAAGAAGTGCAAGATTGAGAAGGATGACGATCAGCTCATCCTAGCTATCCTCTCAAAACGTGGTCCGAATTATTCAGTCTTTGTTTCAATATTCCATACTGGGAAGCTAAAAATAAAAAATTGGAAGATGTTTCACTGGATTCCTTCATCAAGACACTTACAAACAAGCATGACAAGCTTGCACAGATAGGGATCCTCAGATCCTAAAAAGATCAATATTTTTTTTCTTTGAGGTAAAAATATTCGAAGGGAAAAGGGAAGCAGAAGAATCCAAAGGATAAATTTGATGCTCCAAATCCTAAAGAAAATAACCAACAGCAAGAAGATCCTTCTAGCTCAAAGAAACACAAGAAAAAATTACATCAAGGAAAGGCAAAATTCAAGTGTTCCTACTGCGGGAAGGGCTTCCACCCTGAACATGCCTGCATGAAGAAGAAGTTTGATGAGATGACTCTCCTCTTGGAGAGAAACAATATCAATCTTCCAGAGAGTGTTCGAAAGAGAGATAACTAAGATCAGGATATCCACCAAGAAAGAGGTCATGCTCTCATTCCAAGCACCTCAAAGCCCAATGCTCTCCTCATAGAATCTATAGCTTCAAATCACATGATGGAAAGAAGAGAATCCTTATCATTCCTAGACACCGATGAAAGCATTCCCATCCACATGGGAGATTATTCTACTATCATTTTGAAAGGAAGATATACAATAAATCTTGAGCATGGAACCTTTTTTGATGTTCAGTATGTACCCTCCTTTGCCTCCAACCTCCTGAGTGTATATCAAATGACTCATACTGGAGTTCCCAAGCGAGTAAATTTCAGCCCCAATGATGTACAAATGAATGAGATTGCATCCAAGAAGATTGTTGCAAAAGGCTTATCAAACCATCATGTTAAGACCTATGACTTTTACCATTTTGTGGCAGATGCAAAGCCCAATGCTCTTATAACTCATGGAAATGAGGTCAGTAGGCTTTGGCATGAGAGGTTCAGTCATTTGAAATTCAAGTACTTGCAGAAAATTCAGAAAATTTCCATGGTTGAAGGCCTCTCGGCCATCAAATCTACTAAAGGAATTTGCAAGGGTTGTATTGTCAGTAAACACCCTGAGCAGAAGTTTGATCGAGGGAAGGAAAACCATTTTGGAACTGATTCATTCTGATATTAGCAGACCTCTTCCAACAACACCCTTGAATGGATACCATTATGTTCTCACCTTCATAGATGATTTTACGATATACACTTGGGTTTTCTTCATCAAGAAAAAATATGAAGTGTTGGAGAAATTCATTGAATTGAAAGCACTGGTTGAGAATTCCTCTGAGAGAAAGATCAAATCTCTCCGATTTGATAATGGAACAGAATATATTAGTTCTGAATTGTTGCAATATTTTCATAAAGTTGGATCAAAATCCAACATTCCATCCCCTATACTCCCCAGCAAAATGATGTAGCGGAGAGAAAGAATCGAGCACTCAAGGAGATGGCCACATGCATGCTAGAATCCAAAAGTTTGGATGAAACTTTGTGGGATGAGTCCATGAATGTTGCTGCATACATTCAAAATAGAGTTCCCCACTCCTCCATGAATGGAAAGACTCCTTTCAAATCCTATTTTGGACACAAGCCATATGTTTCAAATTTCAGGGTGTTCGGCTCCACTACATCAGCTCAGATTTCGCTTGACGAGAGAAAATATTTGCAACCGCAAAGCATTGAATGTTTTTTAATTGGATATACAGAAGAATATAAGGGATTCAAGCTCCTCAATATTAGAACAAAACAAATTTTCATTGAAAGAAGTGTCAAATTTGATGAGCCTCTCCAAGAGGTAGAACTAGTTGAAGAAACTTTTGTTGAAATTCCCTCTTGTTCTGCTGATCAATTGGGTGATGAAAATGAGGGTGAAGGTTCTGATATTTCTGATATGATATATAATATTAGTGAGAAAAACACATCAGGTTCAGAATCATATTCTAATAATCCAAATCATCTTCCAACTTGGGCCAAAAAGACACTATCTTCTGTCGGGAAAAACATTAGAAGTCCTGCAGATCCAAGAAAAACCCGTTTTGATTTTCAAAGAGTAGGTATTGCTCTCTCTTGTCATAAATCATTGCTGTCCAATACCTGTTATTTAATGATTGTGTCATATCCTAATTCATACTACCATGCTCATAAATATCTGAGATGGAAAGCTTCTATGGATGAAGAGTTTAATTCTCTTAGGAAAAATGCTACTTGGGAGCTAGTTTCTCTTCCACCTGGGAGGAAATTAGTTCAATGCAAGTGGGTTTTTCAGAAAACGATTGTTGATTATGGGAAAAAATGAAAATATAATGCAATTATGGTTTTAAAGGGTTCTCCCAGGTCCAAGGTGTGTACTGTCATGATACCTTTGCACCGGTAGCAAAGATGGACTCCATCCGCCTAGTTTTGGCCATTGCGGCATCCACGCACTAGGAGGTGCATCATATGGATGTAAATAGTTTATTTATACATGGATACCTTCATGAGTATATATAAATGAATAATCCAGAGGGATACATTTTAGACCCTTCTTTGGTTTGCAAATTTCAGAAGTCATTAGACGGGTTGAAACAGGCCCCAAGATCATGGTATGCCAAGATGGATTCCTTTCTGCTTTCACAAAAATTCCAAATATGAAAATCAGATCCAAATGTGTATCTACAGAATTATGATGCTAATTTACTTATCATTTTTGTATATGTTGATGATATTTTGATTGCAGGAAGCACACTTGCTTCCATTACCTTCATAAAAACTGCCCTTCATGATGCATTTGAGATGAGCGATTTGGGGCTCTTGAAGCAATTTTTGGGGCTTGAAATATCCCAAGACTTTGATGGGATAATGGTAAATCAGTATAAATACATTTTAGACATTTTTTTATTAAGTTTAACATGGCTGAATGAAATTCATGCCCATTTCCTTTCCTCTTTGGGATCAGCCTTGGAGAGGGAAAAAAACACTCCACCCACGGATTGCACTATCTACCGCCAGCTGATTGGTAGCTTGATTTACTTGACACATTCAGAGCTTGATATTTTATATGCCATGAATTTTCTACCAAGATACATGTATCATCCTCATGATATTCATTGGAAGGCATCCAAGAGGATCCTTCAGAACATTCAGGGCACAAGATCCTACGACATTCATTATATTGTAGATTCTGAGCTAGACTTGGTTGGTTATACAGATTCAGATTAGGCGGGGGATTCCATATATAGAAAGTACACTTATGGGTATGTATTCATGTTTGGTGGTGGCCCCATTTTCTGGTCTAGAAAAATTTTAGCTGGAATATTTCACCTCCTACGGACAGCAAGGTGTTCCACTGGTCTGAATGGTTCAGATCCAGAACAAATAGAGGACAGAGGTTGAAGACTCTCCATAGACACTATAGATATCTGGAATACAAGGCTTTGATAGTTCACCTATGTACCTGCAAAAAATATAAACACAAAATGAATCAAAGTAACCAGAATATGATCTACTAATCTATGCTAGTGACTAAGGAATCTAACAACATATATATGCAAAATCACAACAACAACATCATATGTGGGACATAAATCAACTTGCATTATAAATATGAATAATTTTACAACCAATCCTTAGTGTTGACATGCATCTCCATGGAACTAGCTCTTCATCCCCAAAATCTCCGACTCTAGCTCTCTATGTTCTCTCCAAATGGTCTTGGGCCAAGAATCAATCCAACAACATAACAGTACCTTCAATGTTCTCTCCTCAACCATGGCTATGAGATCATATTTATAGGGATTTAATGGATAGAGATGGTTGATAAATTAGTGGGTGAGGTGGCCTCTAAGATCCTAGGATGAGGGATCTCGATCTCAACCAACCCTCAACAGTAGAGATAAAGAAGTACATGAGGCTTATCATCTAGAAGCCTTGATAAACTTCTCTTTTTCACTTTTTACCCAGGGTACTGATCTTCTCCTTCTATGACAGAGAGGTTCTAGTAATAACCACCTATGGACCAAGGGAAATGGGTGGTGGCACTGCTTGTGGACAACCGATGAAAGGGGGTGCGAATAGGGGTACTGCTCCTGGATAAATGGGCACGCACGATGCTAGGAATTTGTATGATAGATTGATAAAAAATATTTAGTCTCCACTCTAGAATCTGGGATTCAGGGAAAGTAGGTATGTCAAATGTCTTATCACATGATGGTGACAAGATTTTGGTATAATAGGATGCACCCCAAAGCATGAGTCTTAGAGTGATACGATAAACGAGAGCTTTGAGAACAAGTCATCTCCATGAGATGAAAATGTCGGCTCGATTGGAGTATGCAGTCAAGTAGGCATCTGTAGTACATCAGTATGTTGACTCATAGTCACAAGTAACCAAACTCATAGCTACATACCAATACAAGGTAGATCCATGAGTGGAATAAACAAGCATGGCTACTAGAATACACCGTAGATCCATGTGTTAGAGGACTCAAACTTGGACGTAGCTACCAGACATACAACATATATTTATGTCATACAGACACAAATTTGAGCATAGCCATGACCATACAAATGTGGATCCATGCTAGATATACAAAAATCCATCAGAACCTAGGAAAAAAGCAATGAGAGATTTTAAACAAATGCCTAGGGTCTTCGTCTCATCTTCCACAAAGTATGATTCTATCCATGTGATTACAATGATTTGAAGTCAAACATGGTAGAAACCACTTGGTTACTGGCCAATGATGTGAACCATTAACAAGTGTGAGGGAGATCACCATTAATGTCAATGATTCCCAAGGTACCCTAGTATAATCTACTGAGTGCGAATATATGTCATGATGTCGAACACTGAGTTGATTCTATCGATCAAAGGTCAATGATGTGAACCTATGTCAAGAGTGAGAGAATCTGTCATCAAGGCATATAGATCTCAAGGTACTAAATAATGTTTCTAAGACTATTTCCTAGATGATGAGCTGATGTCGACCAGAATAGTCTTGTCGAAGGAGGGCCATGATGAGTCCCACATCAACGACAAGAAACTCATAACATATTTCTGGAATGATGTGAATGTATTAACCATATGATTAACTCAAAGATACTGACACAAAGACGATGTAGACTATAGAGGTAAAACTCCTTCAGATCCCCTTTGAACATCGGGCGGCACGACAAAATGACTTGGCAGCATGACTAGACAAGACAAATACACAATGTGAGAGTGGATAATGCATTCTTTTGAAAGACTCAAAGGATTTACATGACTCATGAAACTGGATCATCATGGAGATCAGCTGAATACCCAATTGACTAACATGATTGTGCAGACAAGTGCCATGTTCAAAGGTAACGACAAACAACTACCATTATTTGCAAACTGATTCCCTTCCCATTTTCCCCATCATGATCAATGAGTGCCTCTTTTCATTTTTACGAGTTCAAAGAGGGTAACAAATACTCGATATAGCTTGTCAAAAGACAAGTCCAGTCTCATATGTTTTACGAACATGTTGCAGCTGCAACTGTTTTCCCCAAATTTCTTAAATTTTGGTCCCCTCCTCATGATTTAGCATTTGTTCTTAATCGTTTGATCCATGAATTGTTGTTGGTCATACTTTAATTTTGAATGATTATTGAAGGCTAACACTCATCCTGGTTTTCGAAAGTTGCGTGTGTTTCGAAGTTGTTTTGGGTCACAGATTTTAAGTTTGGGTTTGCTTGTTGAAGAGCCACCGTTTCGAAGGAGAAGCAATTTTAACCATCGCTAGATTTCAGAGTCTTAAGCACTTAGCGTTTTTATTTTTGATCGGAGCATTTTATTTTTATCGAAGCCTTGTAGTCTTTGTTAGCTTCCGCTGCTGCGGCTCCTAAACCAGCTAGCTGTTTGAAGTCTAAAGCACTCTGCCCTCCGATGCTAGTCGCATGTCTATAATCTTTATTGCTTCTGCCGTTGCGGCTCCCTAAGCAACTAAGCGCCCGAAGTCCAAAATGCTCCGCTAGTCGATGCGTCAGTATTTTAGTCGCTTGCCCGTAGTCATTTATTTTCCACCGTTGCAGCTGTGCAAAGCTTTCATCTTCCGATGTCAATATCTTCTGACTTTCGATTAAGATTTTTCCCGCCTGTGGGTCGCGTGTCCTTAACCTCTTCTTTTCCCCCGTTGCGGCTGTGAATAGGTCTACCCTGTCGAGGTTAGCGCTCTGTGCCTCCGATGAAGTCCACGTTTCCTGTTGTGGGTGTTTTCCTTCGAACCCATAAGTGGACGAGGTAGTGATGGCAACGTTTGTTAAAATTCTTAGATCAAGAGGTGCACCTGGCCATTTTAGGTGGTTTAATTTAATGTTTTAAAATGCCATTCCAACGAATAATGCACAG
Organism: Pseudotsuga menziesii; assembly: GCA_001517045.1. NCBI lineage: Eukaryota > Viridiplantae > Streptophyta > Pinopsida > Pinales > Pinaceae > Pseudotsuga > Pseudotsuga menziesii. Next base: position 254,617 of record LPNX011167507.1, on the reverse strand, counting down.
TAATTGATTGCAGGTAGAACTCAAGGGACTGTTGGGGCGACCGCGGCGTGAAGGCGTGGCTTGACAGTTTTGTAAAAATCAAATCGAAACCGGTAGGGTCGCAAGGGAGACAAGTGAAGGAAAAGAAAAAATTGAAAGCAACAAAAGCATAGATCTGAAAGGTCCAGCAGTTACTCAGCTGATCATGAGCATACGAAGAAAAGATGAAAAGAGGGATATGAAACATTCGAAGAACCGAAAAGTCGCACGTTTGGGGGGAACCCAAGCAGCCTACTGTTCAGTTTAAATATGTGAAAGATAGAACTTACGGGGGATTTTTCCCTGGAAAAACTTGTAACTTAATGCTTGTAAGAGGAACTATTTCATTTTACAACCAGAGACTGCAAATTTTGCCTGTTGGAGGAAGTGTTGTGTGGAATATGTCAATGTGATTAAATGAGCAATGTTGAATGTGAACTATTTCGTTTTCAGCTGTGCCTCATTAGCTATAAGAGCGTTCTAATTTCTTGAACCTATGTTCCTGTCTGAATGTTTTTCAGTACCTTTATGACGTCTTTTCCACTATGAGTAATGGAATTTTTAACTGTTGATGAGCTATCTTATCATATATACTTTTCTTCATGTTTATATGTTTGGTTATAAGAATAGCTATCTGTGATTTGCCATAACACATGAACAGGGGTGCATTAATCATGAATGAATACCCAGCTCTCTAGAGATAGTTTAGTTAGTATTTATTTTCTTGCATGATTTGCATGCCTGTGAGTTCTAAGATGAGAGGTAAGAACCTGCGCATCACATTGTGACTACTCTTTGCGTATTTATCACCTTGCATGGTTAATTAGGCACTTGCATATCATACTTAAGTCAAAAAATACAAATACACGGTGGACCGGGCCACAACCAGTAAAACCCTTTGTTTTTGTTACTTTGACCTACGGTAGCCGGACCGCAAACTGGACGGATTCCCTACACCAAATAGTCATGGGATAGTTGGGAACGTTGATGGGGGAGAATCCCTTCCTATTGTTGCCTGCGAATTTCCAGGCCTCAATAGTTTATGGTGCTAGAAGGAGGGCCACCAGTGCATGGATGGCTAAGGAAACCCGTTTTCCTAAGATTATTCCACCGGTAACAGTTTTGAAAGCAGTGGACTTCATAATCCAATTCCAGAAGAAAGGAATAGATACCATCTATATTATGTTGGCAACGAAGTTGTTAATGACCCGAGAAGACACACCAGGGCATATGTAAAGAATATTGGAGGATTTCCAATTATCCCTGAATTTCCCAGAAGAGAATATAAAAAGAAAGATCGTCCTATAGTATAAGACTCAGTGCTGGTTGGAGATTGGGAAGAACTTGTAGAAACAGCCTTACAGGAAGTTGTAATACCTTTGAATCAAGAAGGCCCAGATACCGCTCACAGTTCTCCTACTCACACTCCTATTGGCTCACCTCCTCACTCTCCACCCAAACTCATGGTAGGAGTAAATGCTAATCCACCACCCAACCCACCAAATCCACCACCTGCCTAGAGAGCCAGATCACCTTTAAATCTAACGCCTCTGCTACATGATTTACCTCAATCCTTTGAAAAGGTGCTGCCCAAATTTGACCCAAATGAGAAGATACTAGTAGATCATCACCTGCAAAGTTTTTACTTAGCAATAGAAGGGTTGAGGGCTGGGGAGTATGAGGATGTAGTTTGCAGACTATTTCCGCATACCCTTAAAGGAGCTGCAGCATCATGGTATTTTTGGTTGCCTACTAACTCTATCCTTGATTGGGATACCTTCGAGAGAATTTTCCGAAGTAAGTATGCAACTCAGAAAACTCATGCAACCCTCATGAAAGGGCTATGCGCCTTGAAGAAAGAAAGAAAGGAAAAGGTGCACAGTTTCACACAAAGGTTTGCAGCATATCTCAAGAATTTTTCTAAAGATGATAAACCTTCAGACAAGGTACTAATTGAATATTATACTTCAGCTTTAGGCCCTGAGTTGGCCATGTTTGCCAAAATAAGGGCCAAGCCTACTTTGGCAGAAACCTATGTAGAGGAAGAAGTAGTGGAGGCTGAAAGAGAAATTATCGAAGATTATCTAGAACAGTCAGGAGAGAAAGGTGTAGGAAGGAAAACCTTATTGTTTACTAATACTAAGGAAGAGAAATCGCTAGATTTTGAAAATATGGCAAAAAAGATGCAGAATATTTCCAACAAAATCATAGATTTGGAGAAAGAGAAGGAAACACAAAAGTTCTATAAGCCCTATTATAAGAAAAGAGAGGATAACAATCAGTCTCAACCTCCTCCTCACAATGCTGCATCTATGAATCTAACAGAAGTAGGAATGGAAAATTTTTGCACTTTCCACCAACAACCACACTCTGAAAGAAATTGTCCTCAATGGATAAACTCAATGATGTTGGTTATGAATCAGCTATTGGATTCTAAGTTAACAGAAGATGGAGATGAAGAAAGAAAAGAGAATACTACTTCAACTAAAGAACAAGAAGAGGAAACCATGGTTTTGTGGGATTCTATTTCGTTGTTTGATGCTGAAGAGGAAAAGAATCAGGAGTACAAGGACGTCATGGAAACCAACGTAGCAACAAGAAGCCAAGGCCCAATTAAAGAAAATAGTCTCATTCTCCCAAAGATCAAAAGGCTGCAAAAAAATGTAAAGAAATTTCAAAATCATTTTGCAGCTGATAAAATTCCTGAATTCACAATTACCAGCCAAGATCCTAGGCAAACTCATACGTTCGCCAATCCCACTGAAGAGAAAACGAATGTTGATAAGCCACATTCTACTAAATTGCAAATGGATTATGACATTGTGGAAGATATCTAGAAGGAAAAGGCAAACGTTTCCTTATTTGAAATGTGTAAAGTGCCGCAGCAAAGAGAGAGACTATTGAAAGCACTTGAAGCATCAGATGAGAAGCTTCCTACTAACAATCAACCTCAGGAAGAAGAAGAAATCGGTGAAACTAGCATTGGAGGTAAGTCTAAAAGAAAACATCCACCTTTCCTCCTCACATTTGAAATTTTCAATCACAATGTACATAATTTCCTGGTAGACTCAGGGGCGTCAGTTAATGTCATGCCAATACCAGTCTATAGAAAGATAAATGGGCAGCCTAAGCCATCCATGTGGAGGGTTGTTCAGTTGGATAGGACGGATGTAAAGTTAATTGGTGAGATGGAAGATGTCCTAGTCCGTCTGGCATCAAATGATAAAGTGTGCCAAGTCATTAATATTGTGGTGGCTGATATACCAGATGCTTACGTTCTTGTCCTAAGCAGAGATTGGTCGACCAAACTAAATGGATATTTTGCCTTGAATTGGTCGCATCTGTGGCTGACAAACAAAGGATTCCTGAACCATATTAAGATTTAAAGGGAGCCTCACATGAAGTACAATGTTACTCAATTGGATGAGAAGAATGAACCAGTGGATTCTATATTGGGAAACTATTTTATTGAGTTGGAACCAGGAAAATACCAAGCAGAAGAAGCCAGCAACACATCGGACACTCAGCCTAATCTCCTTCGATTCTCATAGGCTAATGAGATTGACTATAACATAGTAAAATTAGCCGTAGGAGTAGATTCGCATTCAGTAGTTAGTGATTTTTGGAATTTTTTTTTTGATGGCTCTAAGACGTTAGAAGGGTCAGGGGCCGGTTGTGTCCTGATCGACCCCCAGAGGAATAAACATTTTCTCTCATGTAGATTAGAGTTTGAATGTACGAATAATACAGTTGAGTACAAATCGCTAGTGCAGGGCTTAACGAAAGCGATTGAATTAAAGGTAAGTAATTTGCAAGTTTTTGGAGATTCTGAAATTATTGTGAAATTGTGAAACAAATCTGGAATCAAATACATTGTGTTTCCCCTAACTTAAAAGCTTACAAAAATGAGGTATGGGACTTACTTAAATGTTTTAATGCATTCAATATTATTTCAATTCCAAGACTTAAAAATGTAGCGGCTGACTTGTTGGCCACATCAGCCACTAGGTTCATACCCACTAATAATCGATGCTCTGTTGAATTACTTTTCAGGCCCTTAGTACCTGATATGATTACCAACCTATGAGTGTTCGATGATGACCAGAAAATTATAGAATGCTTAACGAATGACGAGGTATTTAAAGGAGCAATTATAAACGATGAAGAACATCAGGCCAAGCTGAAGTATGATAATTTCATCTCGAAGGGAGTCAGAACGTTAGAAAGAATGTTCAATTTAAATGAAAACTTTAGAAGACCAGCCAACGTGAAGACCCACAACTCATCTCCACAGTTCGAGCCGATAAATTTAGGGACTGAGACGAATCCTAAATTTGTGAATCTCGGCAAATGTTGTTCACCAGCAGAAAGAGACAAGTTCGTCAGTCTGTTTAAACAATACAAAGATGTTTTCACATGGACATACAAAGATTTGAAAACATATAACACCAGCATCATCAAACATGTTATTCCCATCAAAGCTGTTGTCAAGCTGTATCAACAACCTTTAAGAAAAATGCATCCAAAATTGGAACCGCTGATTCAGAGTGAAGTGAAGAAATTATTGGATGCTAGAATCATTTTTAAGGTCAAACACTCTAAGTGGGTATCAAATCTGGTACCAGTGAGGAAAAAATATGGAGAAATCATACTCTACGTGGATTTCAAGAATTTAAACCGTGCTTTAGGCAAATATAACTATCATGTTCCACCCATGGAGCAACTGCTACAAATGGTTTCAGGTTCTGAACTATTTTCGTTATTAGACAGTTTCTCTGGCTACAATCAAGTATTAGTAGGTGAAGAAGACAGAGTGAAGACAATGTTTAGAACCAAATGGGGAACCTTTGCCTACAGAATGATGCCCTTTGGGCTTATAAATGCTGGAGCGAAGTTTCAGAGGGCTATGGACATAGCTTTCCATGGATTGATTGGCCATAGTACTGTAGTGTACCTTGACGATATTACGATATTTTCAAAGAGGAAAGAAGAGCACGCATTTCACTTAAGGCATATTTTTGAACGCTGTCGGAAATATGGCATCTCACTCAATCCCAAGAAATGTGTGTTCGCTATCATGGAGGGCAAGTTGCTGGGTCACATAGTTTCAAAGAAGGGAATTTCTATTGATTCAAAAAGGATCAAGGCCATTGAACATATTTCCTTACCCCATAATAAAAAAGGGATGCAATCATTTATGGGAACAATTAAATTCGTGCGAAGATTTGTGCCTGATTTCGCTCAGATTGTCAAGCCTCTGCAGCAAATGGTGAAGCAAAATGCACAATTCAAATGGAATGAGATTGAAAAGAATGCCTTTAGAAAAATCAAGAATACTTTTGCACACACACCCTCCCTCAAAAGCCCAGATTTCAACAAAGATTTTATTCTATATACCTTTGCATCTGATGATTCATTGGCCGCTGTGCTTACCCAAAAGGAATATGGGGGGGATGAATTCCCAATATCTTTCATGAGCACTGGTCTACAAGGGGATGAATTAAATTACCCAACCATTGATAAACAGGCTTATGCAGTATTTAAAGTAGTAAAGCAATTTAGGCCTTATATTTTAAAAAATCGAGCCAAGGTGATCGTCTCCTACCCAGCTGTAAGGTCCCTTCTTGTACAGAAGGAGTTAGGAGAAATAAGGGGCAACTGGGTAACAGCTCTTCAAGAGTATGACCTTAAATTCAAGCCAGCCTCTATAGTTAAAGGGCAAGGGTTGTGCAAACCGATGACTGAAAATGGAAAAAATGAAGAACACGCCTGGGAGGATGAAGCTGAATTATATGTAATGGAGGTATGTCCTTTGTTTACAGCCCTAGATTCTTGGTATAGAGACCTCGTGCATTACCTGTAGATAGGTTTGTTGCCAGAACATTGCAATTCTAAGCAAAGAAGAGCACTGCATCTCAAATCAGCATCCTATCAAGTTGTTGAAGGACTATTATTCAGGAAAAACTATGACGGAGTTCTCCTGAGATGCTTAGAGAAAGAAGATGCGAAGTAATGACATATTTGCATGATGGGCCTGCTGGGGGACATTATTCAAGAGACACTACAACCCACAAAATCCTCAGAGAAGGTTACTATTGGCCTACGCTCTTCAAAGATGCACAGGCACATGTCAGAAAGTGTGATATTTGCCAAAGGTGTAGTGGGAGACAACCTAGAGCAGCGGCACCCCTAAAACCTGTGATGATTACAGAGTCATTCGAGAAATGGGGGTTGGATATTATTGGAGAAATAAAACCAAATTCCTTCCTGCAACACAAGTACATTCTGACTGCGACCGATTATTTCACTCGTCGGGTCGAAGCTATCCCGCTGCGCAAGATAAATGAAGACGCGGTCATCAGCTTCCTACAAGATCATATCATGACCAGGTTTGGAGTTCCAGTTTCATTAGTCTTTGATAATGCTAAGTACTTTTCATCAATTAAATTAATTTGTTTTGCTCATGATAAAGGGATAAAATTGCATTATTCTGCTAATTACTATCCATAAGGAAATGGCCTGGCTGAATCCTCTAACAAAAATATGATTAGAATTTTAAAGAAGACTGTAATAGAAAACCAAAGGAGTTGGCATGCAGTGCTACCAAATGTTGTTTGGGCTGATAGAGTCACCCCCAAGTCTTCAATTGGAGTGTCTCCATATACCCTTGTCTACGGTAAAGAAGCCATTCTTCCTCCCAATATCATGCTACCTTCTTCCATAATAGCTCAAGAATCTAGAGGGTCGGATGATGAAGTTTTGCAAATAAGGATATATAATCTCCTGAAAGTAGAAGAGGCTAGAACTAAAGCCAGAGAGCGCTTTAAGCAACAACAGGAGGTAATAAAGAGATGGTTCGACAAACATAAGGCAGGAACAAAAGAGTTTGAAGTGGGAGATCTGGTTCTCAAGTGGGATCACCCCCATGACGAGAAAGGAAAATATACTAAATTCCAGCAGTTGTGGGTAGGCCCTTTTCAGATTGCGGCAAAGCTTGGCCCTTCTACTTATAAGTTGCAGGATCTGCAAGGATGGGAAGAGAACTTACCAGTAAATGGTTTGGTTCTCAAGCCTTATTTTTCCTGAGTTTTGTTTGAGTTCTGCTGCCTTGTATATAAATAATCTGTTTTGGTTGTCTTTTTGAGTCTTTGAGTCATGAATTTTAGTTTTACTTTAAATTTTCTGTTTTATTTTAAATAAAATAAGTAAGCTTTGGTCGCATGGAGAGCATTAGAATTCTGGACCAACTAAAATCCTTGATTATGAGACTGTGTATTATAGTTTTATCTGATAGAGTTTCTTCTAGTTTAGCAGTTTTCCTAATTGGCTATGAACGCATTGAAGTCCTACTTAATCCCTATAAAGTAACTCAAGATTAAAAGGTCTGGAATACTATTTCGAGGCTCCATCCATCTCACACTTAAAAATATCTTAGGGGGTGGCAGCAAAATACCCATGGAAAGGAAGCAGGGTAAATAGTATATTGTATATAAATCATCCCATGCCAAGAATTGAAATCCAAAAGGCTAAGAAGAGTAAAAAATCCTAAGAAAGAAATGTACATCAGAACAAAGTACTAAATCATATGAAGTATAAAATTCCCAGAAGTTCCTCTCCATCCGTGAGCTGAAAATTAAATACATCTCTCACACAAAAGGACACTATGGATAGAGGAGCCTGAATAAAATAATTCAGAAAGAAAGGCATGAGGGAGACTCAAAGGACAAAAGTCCAAAAGCACAAAAAAGTGCAAAATGGCATGGGAATGAGGAACACATGAATATTTATGTTACCTTATGTTACGATCTGTTGGTGTTCAAGCTGGAAGATACCCAAAGATAGAAGTAAAAAATGAAACTCATATTTCTGGCCTCGAAAGAGTTATCTTGAATTTGAAATCTTGGTTTCCATTTTCCTAAATTGGACTACCCTTAATGTTTAAAAGTTCATATATTGCCTTTTGGGAAATCCATATATATAGAATTATTCAACATGGTGGTTTATTATCAAGCAGTCTGTTACTCAAGGAAGAAATTGTCCAGAGGTCTAGGTTCACCAGGTAGTCATCAATTGTTGCAGTTGTAACTGTTTTCCCCAAATTTATTAAATTTTGGTCCCCTCCTCATGATTTAGTGTTTGTTCTTAATCGTTTGATCCATGAATTGTTGTTTGTCATACTTTAATTTTGAATGATTATTGAAGGCTAACACTCGTCCTGGTTTTTGGAAGTTGCGTGTGTTTCGAAGTTGTTTTGGGTTGAAGATTTTAAGTTTGGGTTTACTTGTTGAAGAGCCACCATTTCGGAGGAGAAGCAGTTTTAACCCTCGCTGGATTTTAGAGTCTTAAGCACTTAGCATTTTTATTTTTGATCGGAGCATTTTATTTTTATCGGAGGCTGTAGTCTTCGTTAGTTTCCGCCGTTGCGGCTCCTAAACCAGCTAGCTATCCAAAGTCTAAAGTGCTCCGCCCTTCGATGCTAGTCGCATGTCTGTAATATTTGTTGCTTCCACCGTTGCGGCTCCCAAAGGAACTAAGTGCCCGAAGTCCAAAACGCTCCACCAAATGATGTGTTAGTATTTTACTCGCTTTCCTGTAGTCATTTATTTTCCACCGTTGCAGTTGTGCAAAGCTTTCGTCTTCTGATGTCGATATCTTCCGACTTCCGATTAAGATTTTTCCCACCCACGGGTCACGTGTCGTTAACCTCTTCTTTTCTACCATTGCGGCTGTGAATAGGTCTACCCTGCCGAGGTTAGTACTCTGAGCCTTCGATGAAGTTCACGTTTCCTAGTGCGGGTGTTTTCCTTCGAACCCATAAGTGGACGAGGTAGTGATGGTAGCATTTGTTAAAATTCTTAGATCAAGGGGTGCACCTGGCCATTTTCTTGTGGGTTAGCCATTTCAGGTGGTTTAATTTAATGTTTTAAAATTCCATTCCAACGAATGATGCACAGTAATTGATTGCAAGTAGAACTCAAGGGACTGTTGGGGTGACCACGCCGTACAGGCATGGCTTGACAGTTTTGTAAAAATCAAATCGAAACCGACAGGGTCGCAAGGGAGACAAGCGAAGGAAAAGACAAAATCGAAAGCAACAAAAGCACATATCTAAAAGGTCCAGTAGTTACTCAGCTGATCATGAGCATACGAAGAAAATATGAAAAGAGGGATATGAAACGTTCGAAGAATCGAAAAGTCGCACGTTTGGGGGGAACCCAAGCAACCTACTGTTGAGTTTAAATATGTGAAAGATAGAACTTGCGGGGGGCTTTTTCCCTAGAAAAACTTGTAACTTAATGCTTGTAAGAGGAACTATTTCGTTTTACAACCAGAGACTGCAAATTTTGCTTGTTGGAGGAAGTGCTGTGTGGAATATGTCAACGTGATTAAATGAGCAATGTTGAATGTGAACTATTTTGTTTTCAGCTGTGCCTCATTAGCTGTAAGAGCGTTCTAATTTCTTGAACCTATGTTCTTGTCTGAATGTTTCTCAGTACCTTTATGACATCTTTTCCAGTATGAGTAATGGAATTTTTAACTGTTGATGAGCTATCTTATCATATATAATTTTCTTCATGTTTATATGTTTGGTTATAAGAACAGCTATCTATGATTTGCCATAACACATGAACAAGGGTGCATTACTCATGAATGAATACCCATCTCTCTATAGATAGTTTAGTTAGTATTTATTTTCTTGCATGATTTGGATGCTTGTGAGTTCTAAGATGAGAGGTAAGAACTTGCGCATCACATTGTGACTACTCTTTGCATCTTTATCACCCTGCATGGTTAATTAGGAACTTGCATATCATACTTAAGTCAAAAAATACAAATACATGGTGGACCAGGCCGCAACCAGTAAAACCCTTTGTTTTTGTTACTTTGACCTATGGTAGCCGAACCGCAAACATGACAGATTCCCTACACCAAATAGTCACGGGCTAGTTGGGAACATTGACTAGGGGGAATCCCTTACTGTTGTTTCCTGTGAATTTTCAGGCCTCAACAGAACCTAAGAGAGGAGGGGTTTGTTCCCAAAACAGGTCTCTCAAGGTTTAATTTAATGAGTACACTGAAAGAAAACTCGATATCATTCATGTTTAGAGAGTCAGAACGAATACAGAAGAAAACTCCATGGGGGTCCTTTTTCGTATGATTTAGTCTCTAAGGCCCGAAAAAGTGTAAAATCATACCTTAGAGAACTCTTCCAGTCATGATTGGCTAGGTATTCCTTTCTCATAAATAGTCCTATCCGAATCGAGAAAGAGATAACCTACCATCGGATGGACGACTCTTCAAATACTTTAACGAGCATGAAGAAGACAAGATCGCTTGACAATCTTTTCATATTTAAGGAGCCTAAAAATATTTTAAAGAGGACTCCATTAGAATTTTTCATGTTTGAATCCAGAGCATGAAAAAGTAATAAACTAACCTGAAACCACTTTTCATTTTTTAACCAGAGTACAAAAAATGAAAAGTAAGCTCAACACCATCTTACTATTTTTAATGAGCTCGAAGATCAGTTGAAAGAATGCTCAAGGATTGGTTTCATTTTTATGCAAGCTTGAAACCAATTTGTAAACTATGCTTAAAAAATCCCATTAACATGGTATACAGAGGTTGGAATTTCCCCCCCAGCATGATTGCTAGCGAAGCCTACCCCTAGCATGGTTGCTAGCAGCTCGACATGCCCCCAAGCTTCGTTTCATCTGACGATTCTTCTTCCATACCCAACCTAAAATCCTGGTTACTAATGTGAAAATGTTCACTAGGGGGGTAGGAAGAATGAGAATCAGGCAGGAAAAGGTTCAAGTTCTAACACTAAAAGGAAGACTCGAATCAAGGGAAGGGGATCTATTTCATTTTTACACAAGCTTGAAACAGAAGGTAACTATGCTTGGAATATGGTTTCATTTTTATGCAAGCTTGAAACCAAAAGGAAAACTATGCTTGGAACATGATTTCATTTTTATGCAAGCTTGAAACCAAAAGGTAAACTATGCTTAAGGAGATCCATTCCATTTTTTAATGAGCTTGAAACAGAATGGGAACTTTGCTCAAGGAAAACTGACATGATGGTCAGGTGCTATTTCTTTTTTTAACGAGCTTGACATAGAATGGGAACTTTACTTAGAACATGGTTTCATTTTTATGCAAGCTTGAAACCAAAAGCATAAACTATGCTTAAGGAGTGGTTTTATTTTTTAATGAGCTTGAAACCACAGGGTAAACTATGCTCTAGACATGGTTTCATTTTTATGCAAGCTTGAAACCAAAAGCATAAACTATGATTAAGGAATGGTTTTATTTTTTTACTAGCTTGAAACCAAAAGCGTAAACTATTCTTTCAACATGGTTTCATTTTTATGCAAGCTCGAAACCAAAAGGGTAAACTATGCTTGAGGAATCGTTTTATTTTTTAACGAGCTTAAAACCAAAAGTAAACTATCCTCAAAACCTACTCCTACCGAACATGATATCCAAAGGTTGGTAGGTTTCCCCCATTACATAAAAGATAGCATCTTAGCTCCATTATGATGTCCATAGATTAGAGCCATGCCCCCCATTTTACCTATTATGGGAAGAAGCTAACTAGAAGGGGAAAGAACCACAAGAACATGCGGCACATTCAGGGCAGTCTGATTACTAGGAGTAATGTGATTGTCAGGTGTAACAAAGGAAAGCTGATCAATGATCACAATCTTCCCATCATGGGGAAAATGCATAACTCTAAAGAGTGTGGACACAATGGCCTTCATGGCATAAACATAATCATGTCCAAGGAGTAGATTAAAATCTAAAGGACCTTGGACCACCATAACATCAATACAGATAGTTTTCCCTCCTAACGTAATAGGCAAATGAGGAAGGATCCCTAAGGGTGTAGTAGGCCTTCAATTAAAAGCTAATATCTGATCAGTGGCTGGCACAAGCTGAGGAGAACCTAAATCTTTCCAATCAGTTGAGGATAGAATACTAACAGAAGCCCCTTCGTCAACAATAGTGTGAAGTATCTGCCTAGCAGTAACATTCATGACTATCTGGAAAGGAACACTTGAGTGAAGAAGAGACTCTGTTAGGTTACTCCAGTCAAAGGAAATAACCTCATTACTCTTAGAGGGTTATGTCAAAACAGACAAGATTTCATCTTGTCGAGAACAATCAGAACGAAGAATAACAACTTCGGTAGGTTTTGGTTCATTCTCTACTGGAAGAGAAGAACAAGATGAATATTTGGTCAAAGAGACTACTTCAGTCTTAACACTCTCTGATGAAAGAGTGGGATCAGGTGGAAACGACACTGACTCGACCACTTTAACTTCACTCTCCGAAGGAAGAGTGGGATCAACCACAGATAAATCTGAATCGAAGAATTGGTCAACCAGTGGGGGATCAAGGGATAACTTACTATCACTTGTTGGAATCACCTGTTGATGATCAGTAATATTTTCCAACCAACGCGAAGCTTCAGCCATGCCTGAACAAAGAAAAGTACGATGCATAGCCTTGCATATTAAACAAGGATACAAGACTTTACCCTTATGACCTTTTACCAATGGGTCATTGGTTGAGGGAGTATCGTCAACATGATGATCAGATGTTGATGACATAGATGGTTTGGACCTTTTAGACCACTCTTCTTGTACACAGGAGAGACTGAAACACTCCTTAAGAAGGTCGTCCCCCTTGCAAAGCTTACAAGGGAACTTGGGTTTTCTGGGCGTTCTCTTGGAACAAGCACCCTCAAGAGTAGATGGTTGCTACCTTTTCTCTTTCTTATCCTTCTTCTTTTTACTCTTCCCTTTCTTCTTATTCTTACCCACATGACTACTAACTGTAGATCTTTGGTCAAGCAAAGAAGAAGAAAGAGCTGAAGCCACAACCGACAAAGAAGGAGCAAGATTAGGTTGAGGTCGATCCTCTCCTGGAGGAGAGGTGACATTTGAGACATTAGGTGTAACATGAATTACCAGATTAAACAGCCATACCAGTAGTCCTGTAGTTAACCCAAGAATATTTAAAGTGGCAATAAAGGGAGGACCAATACCTTCATTTGGAGGGAATACAAAAGGTACACCTTGGAAATGGATCTCTTGATTGGAAGTCCCAAATGAGGATGCCATCTCTAAGCTCTCTAATAACCCCCTAACTACCACACACAAGCAAGTACTACTCAAACTAAAAGAAACAAGAAAACATGTTAAAGGAGTGGATAAGAGTCAAGAACCTCACAAAACAGGCCAAAAGGATAACTCAGACGGTTTGAGGATTCCTAAAAGGGTCTCCCGATATATGCAAGGTACAAGGGAGCTCAAATTGGTAGTAGTGTTGTCTAATGCATAACCGTACAAAAGGGGCCCTCCGATATACAATAAAGTACATGAATTACCTTTCTATATACCTCAATGGTATTTGAGAGGCCGTTCGATATACCGACGGTACGTGAAAGAACTGCACAAGTCCCGGGATGTAATGCTGAAAAATAACGACAGTTCCTATGTTTAATGACACATGAACACGTCTCTAACTTATCACTCAAATTGCTAAAATTTTTAACCTAGTACTACCATTAATTTTATCTTGTGCATTTAGGTGGAACCATGGAATGAAAACTTGAATTTAAAGAAGATGCATACTGATCTATATGATAGTGCAAGTTTTCCTCTTCAATGAAATTCTACCTAAGAGAGGGAGAGAGATTTACTTTTCTTCCAAAAAAATGCACACCCAAATGCAAATGCAATTCTACCTTTTCAAACGAAAAGTGAAATATCAATGCACGCCAAATAATCTCCAAAAAAAATAAGAAAGAGATCTAGAGAAAATCTAACATAAATAAAAAATGTTTCCTATCTTTTCATGCTTGAAAAAGACGCATAAAAACTCAATGGAAAGATTATTTCACTAACGCTTCCAAACAAATCTAACTCTAATGCACACAAAGCTGAAAATATATGTTTCTTCTCAATGAATGTAAGATCTAGAATTTCAAAAAACCATGCAAAAAACAAGAAGAAAATCGTTCAGCAAGCTTGCAAATAAAACAAAAGAGAGAGAAAACTAAAACTTCTCTTTGAAACAGACAAGGAAACGAAGAAGCAATCTTTCCTACCAAGCACTGAAAAAATCAGCATGCGAAAGGAAACAAAAATCACCCAAGAAAAGAAAGACTCAAAACAACATGGATCACTCATGCATTCTAAGTCCAAAACAAACCAAAGCATACTCACGAAAATGAAATGTATATTTCCAATTCCAATGAATAATATCTACAAAAAAGAGAAAGAGGTTTCAAGGAAAGAAAAGAACACAAAATCCAATGCAAGAAACAGAAACTCTATTTGAATGCAAAGAGAATATAACACTCAAAGTAAGCCAAAAAAACACAAAAAATAAAAGAACAAAGTCTAGAACAAGGCCTACCCAACCACACAAATGAGGATGCTGACAGACGGTTCTAAGGAAGAACCGCTTCTTGCTCACTGGATTTAGACAGTGGCACCGCATATGGCTAACTACACTCAGGCTGTGGCACCACTCCTCACAAACAGAACATGTGTAGTTCCCTGTAGATGAAAAAAACACAAGAAGAATGAAGGATCCAGTCAGAAAAAGGCTAGATAAAGGAAAATACTGTTGAATTGAGTATGGAAAAAGAGCATAAAAGACCGAAATAGCGCAGATTTGAATAGATCTGGAAATTCCAAACCTAAATAATGCAAATGAGAAAGTAGATCTGACTGAAAAGAGTTGAAGAAAATGGAGCCTAGATTTAGACAAGAGTTTCAGACTAAGGAAGATCAGAATGATTGATACACTAATTCCCCAGTATGGTCGCCAGATTTGTTAGCTGGAATATTTCACCTCCTGTGGACAGCAAGGTGTTCCACTGATTTGAATGGTTCAGATCCAGAACAAATAGAGGACAAAGGTTGAAGAAACTCCCTAGACACTGTAGATATCTGGAATACAAGGCTTTGATAGTTCACCTGTGTACCTGCAAAAAATCTCAACACGAAATGAATCAAAGAAACCAGAATATGATCTACTAATCTATGCTAGTGACTAAGGAATCTAGAAACATATATATGTGAAATCACAACAACAGTATCATATGTGCAACATAAATCAACTTGCATTAGAAATATGAAGAAGTTTACAACCAATCCTTAGTGTTGACATGCATCTCCATGAAACCAGCTCTTCATCCCCAAAAGCTCCGACTCTAGATCTATATGCTGTCTCCAAATGGTCTTGGGCCAAGAATCAATCCAACAGCATAACAATACCTTCAATGTTCTCTCCTCAACCATGGCTATGAGCTCATATTTATAGGGATTTAATGGATAAAGATGGTTGAGAAATTAGTGGGTGAGGTGGCCTCTAAGATCCTAGGATGAGGGATCTCAAGCTCAACCAACCCACACCAGTAGGGATAAGGTAGTACATGAGGATTATCATCTAGAAGCCTCAAGAAACTTCTCTTTTTCCCTTTTTACCCAGGGTACCGCGCTTCTCCTTCTATGACATAGCGGTTCTGGTAATAACCGCCTATGGACCAAGGGAAATGGGCGGTGGCACCGCTTCTAGACAATCGATGAAAGGAGGTGCGAGCAGGGGTACCACTCCTGGATAAAGGGGCATGCACAGTGCTCAGAATTTGTATGACAGATTGACAAAAAAATATTTAGTTTCCACTCTAGAAGCTGGCATTTAGGGAAAGTAGGTATGTCAATGTCTTATCACATGATGGTGACATGATTTTGGTATAACACAAAAAGTATTCTTCCATTGCATTGTCTTTAGCAAAGGCCAAGTACAAGGGAGTAGTGAATGCTTGCATCCAAGCTATTTGGTTGCAAGGAATTCTTTCAGATTTTGATATTGGTAGTACTTTCTCCATCGTCATATCTTGTCACAATAAAAGTGCTATTAATATCTCCACAGATCCAGTTCCCAAGCAGATGACCAAACAGCTTGAGATACACATGCACTACATCAGGGAGTTGTTGCACGATAGGTCCATTGTTTTGCAATACTACCCTATAGATGAGTAGATTGTAGACATCTTCACCAATATATTTTTAGAAAAGAAGTTCACTTACCTCCATTCACTATTTTGGGTGAGTTCATCAGGGTGATCCAACTACTTTCAGTTTTCATCTTGAGGGGGGGTTTTTCCCACTGGGTTTTCCCTCTTTACTCACTTAGATTTATTCTAAGCATTGTTAGAGTTACATTTTTGTACAGGGTGACCTATGGAATTTGTTGCTGGGGCTGTAGAATTTCATGAATTTTATATTTACTCCTCCTGATTATAGATTAAGGGGGGGTGTTGGAGTCATTATCCGACTTACACACTTTATTTGGTCAATTTTGTCCTATTTACCCACAATCCTAAGTTTAATTGACTTAATTGGCATCAACTGAGCACACCATGGCATCAGCATGAACACACCCACACCTTCCTTCAATCAAGGAGGCCAACTAAGCCTTCTCCTTCAATTGGGGAGGCTAACTGGGCTTCCTCCTTCAAACAGGGAGAAATTCTAGGGTGATTTGAGTGTCATAAGTGCACCTAATTGCTAACTGATTGTTTTTTTATCTAATAATCAGTTAAGCTTAGTTTTAAAGGCACCTCCATCATGAAATTTTCTATTTTGGGCTGATTGGTATGAACTAATGCGTCTCCAACCACCTTGATGACTAGTATCACTTCAGTTAAATTCATCCTAGCTACCTATAGTTAGTGATGCGCTACCACCTACTATTTGGCATATAGTGACATGTGTCTGACTTAGATTTATTTAGACTCAGTCATCTATTGCACTCCAATTCGGTTAGGACTTAGTGTGAGTCAATCATGGCTAGATTAGTGGTTAACTAAGTGTGTCTAGTGTTGCTGACATTCAGTTAAGCTACGCCCATAAATGCAATTTGAATGACCTCCTAGTGAATTTGATTTGTATTTTCATTCATACATTCTGTATGACATTGTATTGTGTCATTCATTCTATTATTGATTATATAGAGCTGCAACCTCCTATTGTAGTACCGTTACATCATTTCATGTCTAATTTGTCTTGAATGTCTTGTGAGTATGTGATTTGTCTCAACATTGTTGTGACAGATTGTTCTGACATAATTAATACTTAAAACCTCAACCGAATATTATCAGATCAGAAATTAAATAAGATCCAAATAGGTTCATATCAGATCCAAAACTATGCTCCACGGAGATCGTAGATGTACAATTTTCTCCTTCTTCAAAATTATGATTTTTAATTCATGGAATCCTATAGGAAATTGATAGAAGGTCAAGATCAATGAGAGTGAATGGATCAATCCTAAAATATGAAATTATTTCCAAAATATCCAAACATTTACAAATATAATATCATCAAACTCATGAGAGAAAACTAACATCAAATCCCTAGCATAAATTTTGAAAGAGATTTTTGGTACTTGATTCTTCACACCAACATTGATGAGACAACTACAAGAAATAATAAAAGATATTGAACGCTAGAATAGAATAATATCAGATCAGATCCAAATAATATCATATCAGATCCAAATAGTTTCATATCATATCCAAGAGTGTGCTTCTCCGAGATGGTAAATGCACAGTTTCTCCTTCTTCAAAAGCCTGAGTATCGGTGCATGCAATCATGTAGGAATTTGTTGGAAGCTCTAGATCACTGAAAGTGAATGGATCACTCCTAAAAAATTATATTATTTCCAAAATATACAAATAATTACTTATCTGCACACCAACAACATCATTAGAGATATAGAAATCAAATTCCACTCCCTTTCCTGGAGCAATCACCAGTAAACTATGCACATAATTTATAACAGAAAAATCACTAGAGAATTTTTGCATAGAATGGAAGGAGATATTTTCTTTAATAATAGATATATGAATTTCTTCTTCTAGATAAACCATATAATAATATGAGATATTAGAGATCTCATAAACTTTTAGAGTAGCAGGAGAAGGAGTCACTCTGAGGAGACTTTCTTCAATTCGAATTGACTGTGTGGAAGATTCTACTTCTTCTTCATCTTGAAAAAATTCAGCAGAGAGAGTAGAGGCCTATAATTTTGAATAAAGAACTCTTGGGGTTCTAAATGTTCTCTGCAAATTTATATAATTATCCTCATTGTGCTTCCGAAAGCTTCTATCCATTTTTTTCTAGAG
The DNA here is from genome assembly GCA_001517045.1 of Pseudotsuga menziesii. Lineage (NCBI taxonomy): Eukaryota > Viridiplantae > Streptophyta > Pinopsida > Pinales > Pinaceae > Pseudotsuga > Pseudotsuga menziesii. The sequence goes on along the minus strand of LPNX011167507.1, from coordinate 236,388 downwards.
ATCCTTTGGGTATTCTGCAAAATCAATAAGGTAGGGGAAGCTTGGAGAAAAGCCCCACATATTGTTCCATAAGCTCTATCACCGTCATTTATCCAGTCATTCTCATATTCATAAGAATATTTACCAATTCCAATAGATACCTCATAGAGACCTTGTCTCCTTTGAGATGAAATCATCTTCAACTTCCATTCTGAATATCTTATGGATGGAGTAAGAAGAGGAACTGATAATATCAAATCCATATGAAGTTGAACCTACAAAATATAATTGTAAAGCCAAAAAGATTCGAACTATGTTAGAATCATTCCTTCCCTCTCAACATGAACATGTTTTTCAGGTTTGTCATGCCCGCACCACCACTCAGAAAAAAAATCAGAGTAATCAAGGCCCTCTTTGCGGGACTTCTGTGGAAACCCAGCTGCTTCTGATGTTGAATGGAGAGAGACAAACATGAAGCCTACTTGAGATGGATATGACACCATGTAAGGTTTGTCATTACACCAAAATTTGGATATGGTGATGAATATTTGAAACCCAACACAAGTCGCTATCTCTAGGTGTGGTAGTTAGATCACATTTTTATATTCCTATAGGTGCGACAGCTATACCATCAGGAGGTTGTGTCAATACTGCAACACCCCGCCTCTGTCGTAGCTTAGGGGAATTGAACATGATACCTATTCTCTGATACCATGTTTTGATTTAGATGTTCACATGCACAGTCTGGGGATGTTGTTGCACACAATAACCAAGATACTATGGAAATTGAACCCAAGAGATAGGACAATTACAATCACAAAATTGCTAATCAAAGATGCAAAATTCAAACCACAGGAGACTGAAACTGGAGCATAACACTAATCCATATTCAATAAGTGTACAATATCCAACCTTATGAACTAATAGGATGATGCAATATATAATTACATGAGATATTCGAATGCATAAGGATTCCATTCGAAATTGTCAAAAAGCAAGCTTACTAAATCTAGTCAAATCCCCCATAGGTGCATAAAGCAGTTTCCAAATCTACCAAGACGCTCATGAATTGGCTAAGTAAAGTAGGAAAGCTAATGAGGGATGGAAAGAAAACTCATACATTCTTGTATTAGGATAAAAGGAGGGAGGATGATGTGCGCAAAAAACACATCCATTACACCTAGCCTAGCTTTTCCTTTTTCCTTAAATCTCAATAAAACATGTAGCTTTTCAGAAAAAGCAGATATGCGCTTTGGAGAATCTGGAATAAAGAAGACATGATAAATTTGGTTTCCAGAATGTTTCCCAAGTGCTCTGTGACTCAGTTTTAGCATGTGTTGACTTCTAGAACTTGTAGAAGGAAACTAGCATAGAATGGAATATAGGAAACTAGGTAATAAGACAAAAATAATTAAAATGAATGTCTAAGGTAGGTAATTATGGGTTGATTATTCTAACACCCCCCCTTAAGCCTGAATTTATGAGTAAATATCAGAAAACTATAGGGCCTAGCAACAAGGCTTAGTCACCCTTTACATACTGCTTGTTCATACAACCAAGGAAAGAGGCAAAAACCGAGTGGGAAAATCCTCCCTTAAACATGGACAAGAAAAACAAAAATTTTGGAAATATTTTCATCAATCATGCTTCACAACATGATCAGAAATCACCAGTAGTGATTTATATTGCTGAATTTATTCTCACAAAATTTTTTGGTGAATATGTCTACTACTTGTTCTGAATATGCACAGAAGAATAGATCAATGGTGCCATCATGTACAAGTTGTCTGATGTAATGCATATTGATCTCAATGTGATTGGTGCATTGTCTCTAAACTGGATCATTGTAGATTCAAATGATGCTCTAATTATCACAGTAGATAATAGTTGAAAAGAATGATTTGAAACCACATTATCCAAGTATTCCTTGCAACCACAAACATTGAGTTGTTGCATTTACAACTCCTCTATACTCTGCTTCTGTAGATGAGAGTGCTATTGCACTTTTCTTCTTGCTTGACTAGCTGATTGGTCCTTCTGCAAGAATGAACACATATTATTATGTAGACTTTTGATGACCTTGATTTCAACATCATCAGGTGAGAAGATGACCTTGTTTGGAGACCCAGTATGATTCATCTGATACACTGACAAGAGATTAGAGGAAAGACCTGGAAATAAAAACACATTATTGAACTTACTATGGTCAAGATCAATCCTTCCCTTCCCCAAAATGTCAGTGAGAGAGTCATCTCCCAAAACTATTGGCGGACCTTTCGACATGTCAAGAGAGGAGAATATCTCTTTTGTTGAAACCATATGTCTAGAATCTCCAGAGTCTATGATGAATCTAGGTGATATTGATGTGCTAGCAACCAAGGCATGTACTCTCTCTCTGTCCTTGAAATTTGATCCTCCTTCCCTCTTCTTTGAGTAATCATGAAGGGAGATGTTATTATTTTCCAAGAGTTGGGTCAACATGTCAATTTTATTTTTCATACAAGAGCTCTCAGGATGATATCCCTTACTGTAGTATGCGCACTTTCTCATTTCTCCTTTGTTCTTCTTCTTCTGGGACTTCTTCTTGGAACCTTGGGGCTCCTCTTGAGACTTGTTATTGTCTCTCTTTTGCTTAGGTGGATTTTTATCTTTTTTCTTTATTTTTGAATCCACCTTTGAATCTCCAGCAACCAAAGCTTGGTCTTTGGAAGGTTTGATGGTGCCCATTATTACCAACATATCTTGCTCTTGTGTGATGGATTTGATGAACTCTACAAGCTTAGGCATATTCCACACTCAAGCTGTCAACTTGGTGGCATGGAAGGTCGAAAAAAACACTGAATAGTTAGAACCAAGCGTATAAAGTATGGCCAAAACTAGTTTCTCTACCTTATTTTTTATCCCACACTGTTTCACTTGCAAAACAAGGGCCTTAAACTTGGAAAAGTAGAGTTGTAATGACTCAACGCTATTGGGACTCGATGAGATCAGCTCATTCTTGATTTGATGTCCTCTCATCTCATATGTCTTTCCAAAAATATCTTCTATATTCTCCCACACTTAATTAGGTGATGTCAATCCATCAAGATGGAAGATGAGGTCTCTTGAAAAGCTCAGACACAAAAGACCATAGGCCTCATCCCTTTTGTTGTGCCATTTAATTTTCTCTGCAGTTGCATTGGGCTCTCCCTTTGTTGCCATAATTACCCTATAGATACCTTTCACTCTCAACAATAAATCCATCTCATCTTTCCACTCAAATAAATTGAATGGAGTCAAGATGATCTTCTGAGATTGGTCCATAGCTCAGAAACTATGCCCTCCAGTGAGCAGAATGAGCTACCAGTAAATATGTCGAACCTGCAATAGCAATAAGAAACAAGACAAAAAATTAGTTAGCGCCTAAGAAACAAGAAAAAAAATTACAATAGATTTCACAGATCAATTTTACTCAGAAATGACATGAAACAGTGCAATAAGGAGTTGGAGTTGCATATTTTCTTATCATTAATAGAAGCAGTGATACAATTTCATATAATGGCATAAAGAGCCATGCAATTCAAATTACAGATAGGTCATTCAAATTTATTACATGAGAGTGGATTAATTTTTAGTTAAACACCACTAAGCACATCAGTTAACCACTTAACCCCAACTTAATTGACTCTATCTGACTCAGATGAAGTTTAGACTGATTATAACTGAATAGAACTCAACTGCATGCAAACAAGTATGTGAGGGTGCCAATATGAATTCAGTTTAGTGAGTTGAACTAAATTTCACTAAACCGAGTCACCAAAAGTAGTTGGATGTACCTTTAATCACTCTAGTTAATTTAAATTAACCCAAAATAGGCTAATTCATGAGGAAGGCACCTTTGCAGCTCCAGTTTAACTGAAAGGCAGGTAAAACAACGTTCAGTTAAATGACTGAGGCGCATATGTCATGCAGAAAAACCCATATTTGCTCCTTGATTTAGGGAGGAGTCTTAGTTACACAACATTCTACCCTCCTCTATAATGTATCCTATTTAACAAAAAGTGAAAATATTTTTGGAATCTTTCGTATTTTGGGCATAACTTTTCGCTCGTAACTCAGAATGAGGAGGACACTGAACCATTGGAAAGGTATTGAAATTATCTACATTTTTTTTGTTGTGAGTTTTCCTAATTCCTTACTATTTTTATTGGGAGGTCATTTTAGTAACAAATCAACTTTTAAAATATGCTTTTAAAAAAAAATATTTTAAAAGATGCTTTGTTACTACAATTCCCACCGCGAAAAAATTGTAAGGAATTAGGAAAAACATAAAAAAATAAAAGTTGTAGATAATTTCAATTCCATTATAATGGTCCAAAGTCTACCTAACTTTGAGTTACAAGAGAAATTTTATGCCCAAAATACAAAAGATTCCTGGAATATTCTGGTCTTTATTGAAATAGGATACATTTTGGGAAAAATAAAACCTTATGTACTCTCCCTGATTGAAGGAGAAGACTCAGTTAGGCCCCCTGATTGAAGGAGGATTATCCAATTGATGATGCAGTCACATATTCGAGTCATTAAATTAGGATAAGTGTTAAATTAGGCCAAATAAGAAAAATATTGATGTGCGGTTGGATAATGACTCCAACACCCCCCCTTAAGATAAACTCATGTGGAGGAGTAAAACAAGATAGGGCCCCAACAACAAAGGCCATAGGTCACCTTTTACAAATAAATCTAAAAGTGTAAAAATGATTCTTAATAAACCTAGGAAATAGGGAAAAACCTCATGGGAAACCACACCCCCTCAAGATGAGCAGCGAATCGGGAAAACAAGTTTTCAATAAAAATTTATGAAAATTTTGTTGCAATTTGCAGCACTATGTAGCAGCAAATGAAATATCTTGTATCTTTTGTGCAGCAGCATCCTGTGACTGTGCATGTGAACCTTTGACTCCAAATGAAATTATTATTTATAGAGAAATATTTGTTTTTGGAAGAAGAGGAATATGCTCAACTGAATCATAAATATAGACAACTTCTAGATGAAAACTGGGCCGATGTAGAGAAACTGAAATCAAATGACAAGAGAGAAAAAGGGATTGATAATTTGAACCATGTGAGTAAGACCCAAGAAAATGATATATTGGAGCCTTTAACATCAAACCATGTGAGGTAAAATCAGCTCCAAGTGTATGAGCATATGTCCAAGTAGATGTAGAATGTCTCCATTTTTACTAATTCTGTGAGGAGATGAGCATGTGATCAAATACAAAGGTAGAGAATCCCTGGGAGCGTGGAGAGTAAATGCTTGAGATATGTAATATGATATAGCTTTATAAATGACCAATTATTCAAAAAATATAATATCAAAAAAATCATAAAAGGAAACTGTCATTAAATCACCAACAATAATTTTGAAAGAGACTTTTGGTACTTGATTCTTCACACCAAAATTGGTGAGAACGTGTACAAGCATTACTGAAAGATATTGAAACTTAAAAATTGAACCAAATAATAAATTAGATACAAATAACATCATATCAGATCCAAATAAGTTCATATCATATCCAAGAGTGTTCTCCACCAAGATGGTATATGCACAGTTTTCTCCTTCTTCAAAATTATGAGTATTGGTGCATGCAATAATGTAGGAAATTCCTGGAAGCTCTAGATCAATAAGAGCAAATGGATCAATCCTAAAATATGATATTATTTCTAAAATATCCAAATTATTACTTTCCTTCATACCAGAAGAAACATTAGAGGGAGAGAAATCGAATTCCTCTTCACTTTCTGAAGCAATCACTAGCAAATTTTGCACAGAATTTAAAGGAGAATCGTTGGAGAATGTTTGCAAAGAATGGAAGGAGAGTTTTTATTCAATATCATATATTTGAATTCCTTATTCTAGTTCAGTAATATGAGAATATGAGATATCATATATCTCATTAACTTCTTGAGCAGTAGGAGGAGGAGTCACTGCAAGGAGACTTTCTTCAATTCGAATTGACTATGTGGAATATTCTGCTTCTTCTTCATCTTAAGCAAATTCATTAGAGAGAGTACGGTCTAATAATTTTGAATAAATAAATCTTGTGATTATGGGTGTTCTCTCTCAATTTCTATAATGATCCTCATTGTGCTTTCCAAAGCTTCTATCTAGTTCTGTCCATATATCCTTTAGGTATTAAGCAGAAAAAACAAGGTAGTGAACGATTGGAGAAAAGGACCCACATATTGTTCCAAAATCTCTATCACCATCATTTAGCCATTAATTTTCATCTTTATAAGACTCTTTACCAATCCCAATAGATACATGATATATATCTTGTCTCTTTAGAGATGAAATCATATTCAAATTCCATTTTGAATATCTTATGGATGGAGTAAGAAGAGGAACTGATCATCTCAAATCCATATGAAGTTGTACCTGCAACTACACAGAACAAACAAAATAAGGTAAAAAATGCTACACTTTTGGATTATTGATCACACTTTGCTTAGCTAATCAAGCCAGCTTGATCAACAATGTTATTTTGTCTAGGAATTATGTGGTAAAATCTATGCTTTTGCTGCGTAGTTAGAATGATTTTTAGCAATTTTGCTCAAATTTATTCATATATCCAGAAAAAAAACATGTAGAAGAATTTCCTTGTGCTTCCATGGCTCTGATACAATATAAAATTGGATTCATAGCAATCTAAGAAACAAGACAAAAACTTACAATCGATTTCACATATCACTTTTACTCATAAATGACATGTAACAATGCAGTAAGGAGTTGCAACTGTATATTTGCTCATAATTAACATAAGCGGTGATACAATGTAATAAAATGGAATAAACAGCCATGAAATTTGAATCTCGGATATGTCATTCAAATTTATTACATGAGATTTTCTTACTTGTGAGTTAAACACCACTCGGCACATCAGTTAACCACTTAACTCCAGCTTAATTGACGTGAACTGACTCGGAGGCAGTTTATACTGAGTCTAATTGAATAGAGTTCAACTACATGCCAACAAGTAGGTGAGGGCACCAATATGACTTCAGTTATGTGATTTGAATTGAACTGCACTGCATCGAGTCACCAAAAGTAGGTGGAGGTGCCTTTAATCACTCCAATTAACTGGAATTAACCCAAAATAGGGTAATTGATGAGGAAGTTACCTTTGCATCTCCAGTTTAAATGAAAGGTAGGTGAAACAACCTTCATTTAACTGAATGAGGATCACATGTCATGGGGATTAACCCATATTTTCTCCTTGATTCAAGTAGGAGGCTCAGTTAGTCTCCCCGATTGAAGGAGAAATCCCAGTCAGGCTCCATGACTGAAGGAGGATGATCCAGTTGATGATTCAGTCACATATTTGATTCAATAACTTATGATAAGTGGTAAATTAGGCCAAACAACACAAACAATGATGTGTGGTTGGATAATGACTCCAACACATGGAAAACCTACCCATTCAAGCAATAAATCTGAGGAATATTATCATCGTAAAAGGAAAAACAATCCAAAGGAAGAGGGAAGAGAAGAACACACACCTGATATGCCAAAAAGAGAATATTACAGTATTTCCAGTGATAATTCACTTTCTCCTCACAGAAAGAGGCAGAAAAATTATGACAACCTCCAATAAAAATTTCAAAAGATAAAATCCCCAACCTATGAAGGAGAGATGAATACGGGAGAGAAGGTTGAAGAATTGATCCTAGGTATGAGAAAATAATTTCGAGTACACAACTACTTTAGTGAGATGAAATACCAGCTAGCTATTTGTAATTTAAATAGAAAGCATCTAGATGGTGGAAATACCTAAAGCATACCAAAAAGGATGAAGTAAAATAAATCATATGGAGTAATTTTCGTTGAATATTTTAGGAGAAATACATGTCTGAGAGATTCCTTAACATGAAAGTAGAATAATTTCATGAGTTAGGGATGGAACCATGACCATGGATACCTTTATCAATAGATTATTTGATTTGTTACACTATGTACCTTACATAAAGGATGAAAAGCTAAAGATATAATAGGTTTTTGGGTGCCTTCCTCCAAAATTTCGAGAGAGAATCGAGTTTTACATAGCCAAAACTTTGGAAACTACCTTACACAAAGGTAGGATTTGTTATGAGAATGAAATGCTAAGGGAAGAAAACATCAAAAAAAGTCTAGATAGCTCTAAGACCATCTCGAACAACCGAAAACCTGGTTTTAAACTACCGCCTTACAGAAAAAAGAACACTAGTTTTTCGGCTAACAAACATTAGAGGAAATTTCAACTCAAAATGGGCCTCCTAAAAAGAATTAATAAAATAATCGTTAAAATAATAAAATAACATTTATTAATTTTGGAGGAAAAAAAGAAAAAAACTACTTTTTTGTTTGTATTTTTGACATATATCCCCGTGTTTTTACTCAAATTTTGATCAGGAGAGCTCGTTGGATGCAGAATTAAATTCATCATCCAACAAGTACCCACTTGACATACTTTTGATAGACCCCGCTACCCCAAAAACAAGAAATACCTTAAAAAACATGATGATGACATCATCATCACTTTTTTTTAGGTATTTCTTGTTTTTGGGGTAGCGAGGTCCATCAAAAGTATGCCGAGTGGGTACTCGTTGGATGCAGAATTTAATCCTACATACAACGAGCTCTCCCGATCGAAAGTTGAGTAAACACACAGGGAGATATGTCCAAAATACAAACAAAAAAGTAGTTTTTTTATGATACCTATCCCCAAATTTATATTAAAAAGGTGTTTAAGACCTATACGATATTTCAAATTTAAAGCAATTTCATTGGCTAAGACATGATGACATGGAATTTGAATCAAAGTTAAAAGGCCCATTTTGAGTTGAAATTTCCTCTAATGAACTTCAACAAGATAGGTGCAAGGATAAATGTTCCTACACCAAATACTAATAGACCAGCAGCAAACAGAGGAGCTAAGGATTCCCAGCTACATGTTAATTGTTGGAAATTCCAAGGACCCCATTATGCCAAATATTGTCCAAACAATACTAACTACAAGAAGACCCAACAACAAAAGACATGTCTAGCACACCGAGGATCTATGTAGCACTTGATGGCTAACAAGTAAACCATCAGGCCACTATGGTCGAAATAGAAGGTAAGGTTTCAAACACTTCTATTTCAATTTTTATTGGTCCCAGTGCTTACCAAAGCTATTTATCACCCAGTATTGTTGATGAGTGTAAACTGAACAAATTAAAACACGATAAACCATAGCTTGTATAATTAGCCACTGGTACAAAAAGAAAGGTTTCAGAACTAGTGAGAGATTGCGAGGTAAACTTGAAGGGGTTTTTGGCTTAGATAGATCTAAATATATTACCCTTAGGATCATACAATGTACTTATTAGCAAGGACTGGTTGGAAGAACACCATGTCATTCTGGATTGTCTAAACAAGTCAATCTTCTGCACAGATATCCAAGGGAATCAAACAAAGATTCAACGCATACCCAAGAATTTTTCCATTAGACAGATATCTTTCTTACAGGAAAAGAAGTGTCTTAGGAAGGGTTGAAAACTTTTTTCAATAAACATCCAAGATGTAGAAGCTGAGAGAGAACAACAAATTGATGAATTTTTTGTTCTCTTAGACTTTAAGGATGTATCTCCCAAGGAAATACCATGATAACCACCAAAACATAACTTTGATTTTTATATAGAACTGACCCCAGGGTCAGTACCAGCTTTCAAAGCCCCATACCACATGAGTGCACCAGAATTGGTGGAGCTCAAGTTACAATTATAGGAGTTGATTGAGAAGGTTTATATCCAAGCTAGTGTGTCCCCTTAGGGAGAAAATATATTTTTCATAAAGAAGAAGGACGATATGATTCGAATGTGTGTCGATTACCTCCAACTTAACAATATGACCATCAAGAACCGTTACCCACTCCCTAGGATCAATGAATTTTTTGATCTAGTCGAAGGATAAAAGATATTTTCAAAGATTGATCTGTGGTCAATATACCATTAGGTATGGATCCACTATGAAGATATACATAAAATGACCTTTCGAAATCGATACAGTCATTCCAAGTTTGTAGTAATTCCTTTTGGGTTAACCAATACACCATCAAATTTTATCTGCATGATGAACAGTATCTTCAGTAAATATCTAGATAAGTTTGTACTAGTCTTTGCAGATGACATACTAGTTTACTTGAAGAGTAAAGAAGAACATGATGAGGATCTCCGCATAGTACTACGTGTGTTATGGGAACACCAACTTTACGCTAGGTTTAGAAAACATGATTTTTACAAAACACATACATATACTTAGGTCACATCATTTCCAAGAAGGGGACAACCGTCGACCCATAAAATATTAAAGTCATAGAAGATTGTCCTACACCTACCTGTGTCACAGAAATTAGGTCCTTTTTGGGACTAGGAGGTTACTATCAAAAGTTCATTGAGAACTTTCATGATTTTTTGTACCATGACCACCTTACAAAAGAAGGAAACCAAGTTTAATCCTGATGATGAACTTGATTGGACAATGATGATATCTGATGTGAGGTAGGTGTTATAAGAAGATGGTTCAGAAATTAGTGGGTGAGGTGGCCTCTAAGATCCTAGGATGAGGGATATCGAGCTCAACCAACCGACAATAGTAGGGATAAGGCAGTACACGAGGCTTATCATCTAGAATCCTTGAGAAACTTCTCCTTTTCCCTTCTTACCCAGGGTATCGCACTTCTCCTTCCATGACAAAGCGGTTCTAGTAATAACTGCCTATGGACCAATGGAAATGGGAGGTGGCACCACTTGTGGGAAACCGATGAAAGGCAGTGCGAGCAGGGGTACCTCTCCTAGATAAAGGGGCATGCATGGTGCTTGGAAATTGTTTGACAGATTGATAAAAAACCATTTAGTTTCCACTATAGAAGTTGGGATTCAGGGCAAGTAGGTATGCCAAATTTCTTATCACATGATGTTGATAGGATTTTGGTATAACACAAAAAATATTCTTCCATTGCGTTGTCTTCAGTAGAGGCCAAGTACAGGGGAGTAGTGAATTCTTGCATCCAAGCTGTTTGGTTGCAAGCAATTCTTTCAGAGTTTGAGATTGGTAGTACTTTGTCCATAGTCATATTTTGTTACAATAAAAGTGCTATTAATATCTCCATAGATCCGGTTACCAAGCAGAGGACCAAAAAGGTTGAGATACACATGCACTACATCAAGAAGTTGGTGCACGATAGGACCATTGTTCTGCAATACTGCCCTACAGATGAGTAGATTGCAGACATCTTCACCAATATATTTTCTATGAAAAATTTTACTTACCTGTGTTCACTATTGGGGGTGAGTTTATCAAGGTGATCGGTTAATTCTTCAGTGTTCAGCTTAAGGGGGTTGGGGGGGGGGGTTCCCACTGGGTTTTCCCTCTTTCCTCACTTAGATTTATTCTGAGCATTGTTAGAGTTACATTTCTGTATAGGGTCACCTATGGACTTTGTTGCTGGGGCTGTAGAATTTCATGAATTTTATTTTTACTCCTCCTGAGTATAGATTAAAGGGGGGTGTTGGAGTCATTATCCAACTTACACACTTTATTTGGTCAAGTTTGGCCTAATTACCCACAATCCTAAGTTTAATTGACTTAATTGTCATCAACTGAGCACACCATGGCATCAACATGAGCACACCCACACCTTCCTTCAATCAAGGATGCCAACTAAGCCTTCACCTTCAATTGGGGAGCCTAATTGGGATTCCTCCTTCAAACAGGGAGAAATTCTGGGGTGATCTAAGTGTCATAAGTGCACCTAATTACTAACTGATTGTTGTTTCACCTAATAATTAGTTAAGCTAAGTTTTAAAGGCACCTCCATCATGAAATTTTCTATTTTGGGCTGATTGGGATGAACTAATGCGTCTCCAACCACCTTGATGACTAGTATCACTTCGGTTACATTCATCCTAGCTACCTATAGTTAGTGATGCGCTACCACCTACTATTTGGCATGCTATGACATGTGTCTCAGTTACATTCAGTTAGACTTAGTCATCTATTGCACTCCAATTCGGTTAGGACTTAGTGTGAGTCAATCATGGCTATATTAGTGGTTAACTAAGTGTGTCTAGTGTTGCTGACATTCAGTTAAGCTACACCCATACATGCAATTCGAATGACCTCCTAGTGAATTCGAATTGGATTTTCATTCATACATTCTTCATGACATTCTATTGTATCATTCATTCTATTATTGATTATATAGAGCTGCAACCTCCTATTGCAGTATCGTTACATCATTCCATGTCTAATTTGTCTTGAATGTCTTCTGAGTATGTGCTCTGTCTCAACATTGTTGTGACAGATTGTTCTAACATAATTAATACTTAAAACCTGAACCAAATATTATTAGATCAGAAAATAAATAATATCCAAATAGGTTCATATCAGATCCAAAATTGTTCTCCACGGAGATGGTAGGTGTACAATTTTCTCCTTCTTCAGAATTAAGATTTTTAATTCATGGAATCCTGTAGGAAATTGATAGAAGCTCAAGATCAATGAGAGTGAATGGATCACTCCTACAATATGAAATTATTTCCAAAATATCCAAAAAATTTACAAATATAATATCAGCAAACTCATGAGAGAAAACTAACATCAAATCCCTGGCATAAATTTTGAAAGAGATTTTTGGTACTTGATTCTTCACACCAAGATTGATGAGACAACTACAAGTACTAATGAAAGATATTGAACGCTAAAATAGACTAATATCAGATGAGATCCAAATAATATCATATAATATCCAAATAGGTTCATATCATATCCAAGAGTGTGCTCCGCCGAGATGGTAAATGCACAGTTTCTCCTTCTTCAAAAGCCCGAGTATCAGTGCATGCAATCATGTAGGAATTTGTTGGAAGCTCTAGATCACTGAAAGTGGATGGATCACTCCTAAAATTTGATATTATTTCCAAAATATCCAAATAATTACTTATCTGCACACCAACAACATCATTAGAGACAGAGAAATCAAATTCCTCTCCCTTTCCTGGAGCAATCACCAGTAAATTATGCATATAATTTATAATAGAAGAATCACCGGAGAATTTTTGCATAGAATGGAAGGAGGTATTTTATTTAATAATATATATCTCAATGTATTCTTCTAGATCAACCATATAATAATATGAGATATTAGAGATCTCATAAAATTTCGGAGTAGCGGGAGAAGGAGTCACTCCGCAGAGACTTTCTTCAATTCGAATTGACTGTGTGGAAGATTCTACTTCTTCTTCATCTTGAAAAACTTCACCAGAGAGAGTAGAGGCCTATAATTTTGAATAAAGAACTCTTTGGGTTCTGAATGTTCTCTACAAATTTCTATAATTATCCTCATTGTGCTTCCGAAAGCTTCTATCCAATTTTTTCTAGAGATCGTTTGGGTATTCTGCAAAATCAATAAGGTAGGGAAAGCTTGGAGAAAAGGCCTCACATATTGTTCCATAAGCTCTATTACCATCATTTATCCAGTCATTCTCATATTCATAAGAATATTTACCAATTCCAATAGATACCTCATAGAGACCTTGTATCCTTAGAGATGAAATCATGTTCAACTTCCATTCTGAATATCTTGTGGATGGAATAAGAAGAGGAACTGATAATATCAAATCCATATGAAGTGGAACCTGCAAAATATAATTGCAAAGCCAAAAAATATTCGAAATATGTTAGAATCATTCCTTCCCTCTTGACATGAACATCTTTTTCGGGTCCGTCACACCCGCACCACCACTCGGAAAAAAATCAGAGGAAGAAAGCCACACTTTGTGGGACTTCTATGGAAACCCAGTTGCTTCTGATGTTGAATATAGAGAGACAAACATGAAGCCTACTTGAGATGGATCTGATACCATGTAAGGTTTGTCATTACACCAAAACTTGCATATGTTGATGAACATTTGAAACCCAACACAAGTCCCTATCTCTAGGCATGGTAGCTAGACCACATTTTTATATTCCTATCGGTGCGACAGCTATTCCATTAGGAGGTTGTATTGATACTCCAACACCCCGCCTCCATCGTAGCTCAGGGGAATTGAACTTGATACCTATGCTCTGATACCATTTTTTGATTTAGATGTTCACATGCGTAGTCTGGGGATGTTTTTGCACATAAGAACCAAGATACCGTGGAAATTGAAACCAAGAGATAGAACAATTACACTCACAAAATTGCTGATCAAACATGCAAAATTCACACCAAAGGAGACTAAAATTGGAGCATAACACTAATCTGTATTCAATAAGTGTACAATAGCCAACCTTTTGAAGTGATACGATGCTGCAATATATAATTACATGAGATATTCGATTGCATAAGGATGCCATTCGAAATTGTCAAAAAGCAAGCTTACTAAATCTAGTCAAATCCCCCATAGGTGCATAAAGCAGTTTCCAAATATACCAAGACGCTCATGAATTGGCTAAGTCAAGTAGGAAATATAATGAGGGATGGAAAGACAACTCATACATTCTTTCATTAGGAGAAAAGGAGGGAGGATGATGTGCGCAAAAAACAAGCCAATTACACCTAGTCTAGCTTTTCCTTTTTCCTTAAATCTCAATAAAACATGTAGCTTTTCAAAAAATGCAGATACGCACTTTCAAGGATCTAGAATAAATCAGACATGCTAAATTTGGTTTCTAGTATGTTTCACAAGTGCTATGTGACTCAGTTTTAGCATGTGTTGACTTCTAGAACTTGTAGAAGGAAACTAGCATAGAATGGAATATAGGAAACTAGGTAATATGACAAAAATAATTAAAATTAATGTCTAAGGTAGGTAACTATTGGTTGATTATTCTAACACCCCCCCTTAAGCCTGACTTTATGAGTAAATTTCAGAAAAATATAGGGCCTAGCAACACGGCTTAGTCACCCTTTACATACTTCTTGTTCATACAACCAAGGAAAGAGGCAAAAACCCAGTGGGAAAATCCTCCCTTAAACATGGACAAGAAAAACAAAAAATTTGGAAATCTTTTCATCAATCATGCTTCACAGCATGATTAGAAATCCCTAGCAGTGATTTAGATTGCTGAAGTTATTCTCACAAAACAAATTGGTGAATATGTCTGCTACTTGTTCTAAAGATGCACATTAGAGTAGATCAATGGTGCCATCATGCACAAGTTGTCTGATGTAATGCATATTGATCTCAATGTGCTTGGTGCATTGTCTCTAAACTAGGTCATTGTAGATTCAAATGGTGCTCTGATTATCACAGTAGATATTAGTTGAAAACTATGATTTGAAACCACATTCTCCAAGTATTCCCCGCAACCACAAAAATTGAGTTGTTGCATTTACAACTCCTCTATACTCTGCTTCTGTAGATGAGAGTGATATTGCACTATGCTTCTTTCTTGACCGGCCAATTGGTCCTTCTGCAAGAATGAACACATATTATGATGTAGAATTTTGATGACCTTGATTTCAACATCATCAGGCGAGAAGATGACCATGTTTGGAGACCCAGTATGATTCATCTGATACACTGACAAGATATTAGAGGAAATACCTAGAAATACAACACATTATTGAACTTACCATGGTTAAGATCAATCCTTCCCTTCCCCAAAATGTCAGTGAGAGAGTCATATCCCAAAACTATTGGTGGACCTTTCAACATGTCAAGAGAGGAGAATATCTCTTTTGTTGAAACCATATGTCTAGAAGCTCTAGAGTCTATGATGAATCTAGGTGATCTTTATGTGCTAGCAACCAAGGCATGTACTCTCTCTTTGTCCTCGGAATTTGATCCTCCTTCCCTCTTCTTTGAGTAATCAGGAAGGGAGATGTTATTCTTCCCTAGAAGTTGGGTCAACATGTCAATTTTCTTTTTCATACAAGAGCTCTCAGGATGATGTCCCTTAATGTAGTATGAGCACTTTCTCATTTCTCCTTTGTTCTTGTTCTTCTGGGACTTCTACTTGGAACGTTGGGGATTGTCTTGAGACTTGTTCTTGTCTCTCTTTTGCTCTGGTGGATTTTTATCTTTTTTCTTTCTTTTTCAACCCACCTTTGAATCTCCAACAACCAAATCTTGGTCTTTGGAAAGTTTGATGATGCCCATTATTACCAACTTATCTTGCTCCTCTGTGATGGATTCCATGAACTCTACAAGCTTAGGCATCTTCCAGGCTCAAGCTGTCAAATTGGTTGCATGGAAGGTTGAAACAAACACTTAATAGTTAGGACCAATATTATAAATTATGGCCAAAACTAGTTTCTTTTCCTTCTTTTCGATCCCACACTATTTCAATTGCAAAACAAGGGCCTTAAACTTAGAAAAGTAGAGTTGCAATGACTCGAAGCTACTGGGACTCAAGGAGGTCAACTAATTCTTGATTTGATGTCCTCTCATCTCATATGTATTTCCAAAAATATCTTCTATATTCTCCCACACTTCATTAGGTGATTTCAATCCATCAATATGGAAGAGGAGGTCTCTTGAAATGGTCAGACACAAAAAACCATAGGCCTCATCCCTCTTATTGTGCCATTTAATTTTCTCTACAGCTGCATTGGGATCTCCCTCTATTGTCATAGTTACCCTATAGAGACCTTTCACTCTCAAAAATATCTCCATCTCATCTTTCCACTCAAATAAATTGAATGGAGTAAAGATGATCTTCTGAGATTGGTCCATAGCTCAGAAACTAAGCCCTCTAGTCACTAGAATGCGCTACCAGTAAAGATGCCAAACCTACAATAGCAATAAAAAAAGGAGATAAATTGGTATACAAAGGATTTGATACCATGTGGAAATTGATCCCAAGAGATAGAACAATTACACTCACAAAATTGCTAATCAAACATGCAAAATTCACACCAAAGGAGACTAAAATTGGAGCATAACACTGATCTGTATTCAATAAGTGTACAATAGCCAACCTTATGAAGTAATAGGATGACGCAATATATAATTACACGAGATATTAGAATTCATAAGTATGCCATTCGAAATGGTCAAAAAGCATGCTTACTAAATCTAGTCAAATCCCCCGTAGGTGCATAAAGCAGTTTCCAAATCTACCAAGATGCTTACGAATTGGATAAGTCAAGTAGGGAAGATAATGAGGGATGGAAAGAAAACTCATACATTCTTTTATTAGTATAAAATGAGGGAGGATGATGTGGGCCAAAAACATGTCAACTACACCTAGTCTAGCTTTTCCTTTTGCCTTAAATCTCAATAAAACATGCAACTTTTCAAAAAAAGTAGATATGCGGTTTGGAGGATCTGGAATAAATAAGACATGCTAAGTTTGGTTTCTAGGATGTTTCCCAAGTGCTCCATGAATCAGTTTTAGCATGTGTTGACTTCTAGGACTTGTAGAAGGCAACTGGCATAGAATGGAATCTAGGAAACTAGGTAATAAGACAAAAATAATTAAAATTAATGTCTAAGGTAGGTAACTATGGGTTTATTATTCTAACAGATACTTCATTTGTTGTTGCATAGTGCTGAAAATTGCAGCAAAATTTTCACAAAGTTTTATTCAAAACTTGTTTTCCTGATTGACTGGTTATTTTGAGGGGGGGGGGATTCCCATGAGGTTTTCCCCTACTACCTCAGTTTATTAAGAAACTTTTATTTATATTTTATATTGTATATGGTTAACTTTTGGCCTTGTTTCCAGGTCCCAAAATTATCCAAGTTAGGTTTCATGGGGTCTATTAGGATTTATAATCCTCCCTTGTCCAAACTGTCTATTAGATTATATTTTCCTAACTTAGGAGTCATTTAGTTATTATTGGGTCCACTAGTACCATTGGATCCACTTGGCCTAATGGGGCCACATGTACCAGTGACTAGAGTATGAGGAACACCGATAGAGGATAACTAGAACCAACTACACCTTCATGCATCAGTTTAGGTGCATCCTAGACCAGTCCATACATTTTAGGAGCCACTGGGAGTGTCGAAACCAACCTCCTTTATTTTTTGGAAGTTGGTGCCTAATCAATCCTAGTTATGCTATAGTTAGATTTAGTTAGATATCCTCCAATTTAGTTAGCGCCTAAGAAACAAGACACAAAATTACAATAGATTTCATAGATCAATTTTACTCAGAAATGACATGAAACAGTGCAATAAGGAGTTGGAGTTGCATATTTTCTTATCATTAATAGAAGCAGTGATACAATTTCATATAGTGGCATAAAGACCCATGCAATTCAAATTACGGATAGGTCATTCAAATTTATTACATGAGAGTGGATTAATTTTCAGTTAAACACCACTGAGCACATCAGTTACCCACTTAACCCCAACTTAATTGACTCTATCTGACTCAGATGAAGTTTAGACTGATTATAACTAAATAGAACTCAACTGCATGAAAAAACGTATGTGAGGGTGCCAATATGACTTTAGTTTAGTGAGTTGAACTGAATTTCACTAAACCGAGTCAACAAAAGTAGTTGGATGCACCTTTAATCACTACAGTTAATTTAAATTAACCCAAAATAGGCTAATTCATGAGGAAGGTGCCTTTGCAACTCCAGTTTAACTGAAAGGCAGGTGAAACAACCTTCAGTTAAATTATTGAGGTGCATATGTCATGCAGAAAAACCCAAATTTGCTTCGTGATTGAGGGAGGAGGCTTAGTTACACAACATTCTAACCTCCTTTATAATGTATCCTATTTAACAAAAAGTGAAAATATTCTTGCAATATTTCGTATTTTGGGCATAACGTTTCGCTCGTAACTCGGAATGAGGTGGACACTGAACCATTGGAAAGGTATTGAAATTATCTACATTTTTTGTTGTTGTGAGTTTTTATAATTCCTTACTATCTTTCCTGGGAGGTCATTTTAGTAACAAATCAACTTTTAAAATATGCTCTTAAAAAAACATATTTTGAAAGATGCTTTGTTACTACAATGCCCACCCCAGAAAAATGGTAAGGAATTAGGAAAAACGTAAAAATATCAAAGTTGTAGATAATTTCAATTCCATTAAAATGGTCCGAAGTATACCTAACTTCAAGTTACAAGAGAAAGGTTATGCCCAAAATACAAAAGACTCCTGGAATATTCTGGTCTTTTTTCAAATAGGATACATTTTGGGAAAAATAAAACCTTATGTAGTCTCCCAAATTGAAGGAGAAGACTCAGTTAGGCCCCCTGATTGAAGGAGGATTATCCAATTGATGATGTAGTTACATCTTCGAGTCAATAAATGAGGATAAGTTGTCAATTAGGCCACATAAGAAAAATATTGATGTGTGGTTGGATAATCACTCCAACACCCCCCCTTAAGTTAAACTCATGTTGAGGAGTAAAACAAGATAGGGCCTTGACAACAAAGGCCATAGGTCACCATTTACAAATAAATCTAAAAGCGTAAAATGGATTCTTAATAAAACTATTAAATAGGGAAAAACCTCATGGGAAACCACACCCCCTCAAGAGATGCAGTGAATTGGGAAAACAAGTTTTCAATAAAACTTTATGAAAATTTTGTTGCAATTTGCAGCACTATGCAGAAGCAAATGAAATATCTTGTATCTTTTGTGCAACAACATCCTATGAATATGCATGTGAACCTTTGAATCCAAATGAAATTATTATTTATATATAAATCTTCCTCGTTTGAAGAAGAGGAATATGCTCAACTGAATCATAAATATAGAAAACTTCTAGATGAAAACTGGGCCCATGTAGAGAAACTGAAATCAAATGACAAGAGAGAAAAATGGATTGATAATTTGAACCATGTGGGGTAAACCCAAGAAAATGATATATTGCAGCCTTTAACATTGAACCATGTGAGGTATAATCAGCTCCAAGTGTATGAGCATATGTCCAAGCGGATGTACAATGTCTCCACCTTTACTAATTCTATGAGGAGATCAACATGTGATCAAATACAAAGGTAGAGAATCCCTGGGACCATGGAGAGTGAATGCTTGAGATACATAATATGATATAGCTTTATAAATGACCAATGATTCACAAAATATAATATCAAAAAAATCATAAGAGGAAACTATCATTAAATCACCAACAATAATTTTGAAAGAGACTTTTGGTACTTGATTCTTCACACCAACATTGGTGAGAACGTGTACAAGCATTACTGAAAGATATTGAAACTTAAAAATTGAACCAAATAATAAATTAGATACAAATAATATCATATCATATCCAAATAAGTTCATATCATATCCAAGAGTGTTCTCCACCAAGATGGTATATGGATAGTTTTCTCCTTCAAAATTATGAGTATTGGTGCATGCAATCATGTAGGAAACTCCTGGAAGATCTAGATCAATAAGAGTGAATGGATCACTCCTAAAATATGATATTATTTCCAAAATATCCAAAGTATTAATTTCCTTCACACCATAAGCAACATTAGTGGGAGAGAAATCGAATTCCTCTTCACTTTTTGAAGCAATCACTAGCAAATTTTGCACAGAATTTAAAGGAGAATCGCTAGAGAATGTTTGCATAGAATGGGAGGAGAGTTTTTATTCAATATTAGATATTTGAATTACTTCTTCTGTTTCATTCATATGAGAATATGATATATGATATATCTCATTAACTTCTGGAGTAGCAGGAGGAGGAGTCACTGCAAGGAGACTTTCTTCAATTTGAATTGACTGTGTGGAATATTCTGCTTCTTCTTCATCTTAAGAAAATTCTTTAGAGAGAGTATAGTCCAATAAATTTGAACAAATAACTCTTGTGATGATGGGTTTTCTCTCTCTATTTCTATAATGATCCTCATTGTGCTTTCCAAAGGTTATATCTAGTTCTGTCCATATATCCTTTGGGTATTAAGCAGAATAAACAAGGTAGTGAAAGCTTGGAGAAAAGGACCAACATATTGTTCCAAAATCTCTATCACCATCATTTAGCCATTAATTGTCATCTTTATAAGACTCTTTACCAATCCCAATTGATACATGATATATATCTTGTCTCTTTAGAGATGAAATCATATTCAACATCCATTTTGAATATCTTATGGATGGAGTAAGAAGAGGAATTGATAATCTCAAATCCATATGAAGTTGTACCTGCAATTACACAGGACAAACAAAATAAGGTAAAAAACGCTGCACTTTTGGATTATTGATCACACTTGGCTTAGCTAATCAAGCAAGCTTGATCAACAATGTTATTTTGTCCAAGAATTATGTGGTAAAATCTAGGCTTTTGGTGCAAGGTTGGAATGATTTTTAGCAATTTTGCTCAAATTTATTCATATATCCAGCAAGAAACACATAGAAGAATTTCCTTGTGCTTCCATGGCTCTGATACAATATAAAATTGGATTCATAGAAATCTAAGAAACAAGACAAAAACTTACAATCGATTTCACATATCACTTTTACTCATCAATGACATGTAATAGTGCAATAAGGACTTGCAACTATATATTTGCTCATCATTAACATAAGTAGTGATACAATGTAATACAATGGAATAAAGAGCCATGAAATTCAAATCTCGGATATGTCATTCAAATTTATTACATGAGAGTGTCTTACTTGTGAGTTAAACACCACTCGGCACATCAGTTAACCACTTAACTCCAACTTAATTGACGTGAACTGACTCGGAAGAAGTTTAGACTGAGTCTAATTGAATAGAGCTCAACTACATGCCAACAAGTACGTGAGGGCACCAATATGACTTCAGTTATGTGATTTGAACTGAAATGAGTCACCAAAAGTAGGTGGAGGTGCCTTTAATCACTCCAATAACTGGAATTAACCCAAAATAGGGTAATTAATGAGGAAGTCACCTTTGCATATCCAATTTAAATGAAACGTAGGTGAAACAACCTTCATTTAACTGAATGAGGATCACATGTCATGGGGATTAACCCATATTTTCTCCTTGATTGAAGTAGGAGGCTCAGTTAGTCTCCCCGATTGAAGGAGAAAACTCAATCAGGCTCCATGACTAAAGGAGGATGATCCAGTTGATGATTCAGTCACATACTCGATTCAATAACTTAGGATAAGTGGTAAATTAGGGAAAATAATACAAACAACGACGTGTTGTTGGATAATGACTCCAACACATGGAAAACCTACCCATTCAACCAATAAATCCAAGGAATATTATCATCGTAAAAGGAACAACAATCCAAAGGAAGAGGGAAGAGAAGAACACACACCTGATATGCCAAAAAGAGAATATTACAGTATTTCGAGTGATAATTCACTTTCTCCTTACAGAAAGAGGCAGAAAAATTGTGACAACCTCTAATAAAAATTTCAAAAGATAAAATCCCCAACCTATGAAGGAGAGATGAATACGGGGGAGAAGGATGAAGAATGGATCCTAGGTATGAGAAAATACTTTCGAGTACACAACTACTTTAGTGAGATGAAATACTAGCTAGCCATTTATAATTTAAATAGAAAGTCATCTATATGGTGGAGATACCTAAAGCATACCAAAAAGGATGAAGTAAAATAAATCATATGGAGTAATTTTCGCTGAATATTTAAGGAGAAATACATGTCTCAGAGATTCTTTAACATGAAAGTAGAATAATTTCATGAGTTAGGGATGGAACCATGACCATGGATACCTTTATCAATAGATTATTTGATTTGTTACACTATGTACCTTACATAAAGGATGAAAAGGTGAAGATACAATAGGTTTTTGGGTGCCTTCCTCCAAAATTTCGAGAGAGAATCGAGTTTTACATAGCCAAAAATTTGGAAACTACCTTACACAAAGCTAGGATTTGTTATGAGCATGAAAATATAAGGTAAGAAAACATAAAAAAAAGTCTATACAGGTATAAGACCATCTCAGACAACCGAAAACCTGGTTTTAAACTACCGCCTTACAGAAAAAAGAACACCAGTTTTTTGGCTAATAGAAACTTCAACAAGATAGGTGCAAGGACAAATTTTCCTGCACCAAATACTAAAAGACCAGCAACAAATATAGGAGCTGAGGATTCCGAGCTACATGTTAACTCTTGGAAATTCCAAGGACCCCATTATGCCAAATATTGTCCAAACAATACTAACTACAAGAAGACCCAACGACAGAAGACATGGCTAGCACATCGGGGATCTATGCAGCACTTGATGGCTGACAAGCAGACCATTAGGCCACTATGGTCAAAATAGAAGGTAAGGTTTCAAACACTTCTATTTCAATTTTGATTGGTCCCGTTGCTTACCAGAGCTATTTATCACCCAATATTGTTGATGAGTGTAAACTGAACAAATTAAAACACGATAAACCATAGCTTGTACAATTAGCCACTGGTAGAGAAAGAAAGGTTTCATAACTACTGAGAGATTGTGAGGTAAACTTGAAGGGGTTTTTGGCTAAGATAGATATAAATATCTTACCCTTAGGATCATACGATGTACTTATTACTAGGGAATGGTTGGAAGAACACCATGTCATTCTGGATTGTATAAACAAATCAATCTTGTGGATAGATATCCAAGGGAATCAAACAAAGATTCAACGCATACCCAAGAATGTTTCTATTAGAGAGATATATTTCTTATAGGAAAAGAAGTGGCTTAGGAAGGGTTGAAAACTTTTTGCAATAAACATCCAAGATGTAGAAGCTGAGAGAGAACAACAAATTGATAAATTTTTTGTTCTCTTGGACTTTAAGGATGTATTTCCCAAGGAAATACCATGATAACCACCAAAACATAACTTTGATTTTTATATAGAACTGACCCCAGGGTCAGTACCAGCTTCCAAAGCCCCATACCACATGAGTGCACCAGAATTGGTGGAGCTCAAGTTACAATTATAGGAGTTGAATGAGAAGGTTTATATCCAACCTAGTGTGTCCCCTTAGGGAGAACCTATATTTTTCATAAAGAAGAAGTACAATATGATTCAAATGTTCGTCAGTTACCTCCAACTAAACAATATGACCATCAAGAACTGTTACCCACTCCCTAGGATCAATGACTTCTTTGATCAAGTCGAAGGATAAAAGATATTTTTGAAGATCGATCTGCGGTTAGGATACCATTAGGTACGGATGCACGATGAAGATATACATAAAATGACCTTTTGAACTCCATACAGTCATTCTGAGGTTGTAGTAATTCCTTTTGGGTTAACCAATACACCGTCAAATTTTATGTGCATGATGAACAATATCTTCAGTAAATATCTAGATAAGTTTGTACTAGTCTTTGCAGATGATATACTAGTTTACTTGAATAGTAAAGAAGAACATGATGAGGATCTCCGCATAGTATTATGGGTGTTATGTGAACACCAACTTTACGCTAAGTTTAGAAAATGTGATTTTTACAAAACACATATACATACCTATGTCACATCATTTCCAAGAAGTGGATAACCGTCGACCAAGAAAATATTAAAGTCATAGAAGATTGTCCTACACCTACCTGTGTCACAAACATTAGGTCCCTTTTGGGACTAGGAGGTTACTATCAAAGGTTCATTGAGAACTTTCATGATTTTTTGTACCATGACCACCTTACAAAAGAAGGCAACCAAGTTTAATCCTAATGATGAACTTGATATGACAATGCTGATATTTGACATGAGGTAGGTGTTATAAGAAGATGGCCAGTTATTGAGAGGACGCACTGGGGTGACGTTACATAGTCCAAAGTTGTAGAGGTAAGAATATCTCTTGTGTAAGGAAATGGGAACTAGAGCTATTATGCAGCGTACTGAGGATATAGGGGAGATTTTGAGTGAGAATGCTTCACTAGTGGAAATTGAAGAAGAAGTTGAAAGTATGCGGGCTAGTTCGTCCAAGATGGAATTTCCTAGAAAGATCATCCTTGGATATATTTCTCCTAGTCGGTCTGAGGCGCATACCAAGAAACTCATGAGAAATCCAAAAGGGCCTAGAGTTCTTTCCCCACTTGAGTAAGTCTCTAGGAACAAGGATGGGGATTGACTTTAGACAGCCCAGGTTGATCCTGAATGCAAGGAATTATAAGGATGTGGAAGCTAGAATGGATTCCAAGGTGGCATAATAGTTTCCATGCAAGTGGGGAGCCAACCAGATAATGATAGCAATCAAAAAGAATTCCAAATGACTAGGAATTATTGATGGAGGTGAAAAAATATTCTGCAAGATCTGTGATTGCATTGGTGTGCCAAGTTAAACAAAGAGTGAACACAGATGAGGCAGTCATAGCAAATTGCATAATTCAACAGATTCCCAGCAAGCATCACACCACTATCTCGGAGGAGGTTCAGTAATCCAAGCTTGCTGAGTAGACCAAGTCCATCTGACGTCGCTTGAGGGCAAGCCACAAGACTATGTTTGGTGCCTATTGAAAAGGGGTTGGGGTAAGTTTCACAACATTGTGGATGTTGTGCAAGCCCAGAAGACACCACGCAGGACGAAGATAGAGTGATAGGAAGAAAAAAATCAACTTTTTGATATTTCCATGTCACTTTCTGTACATGTTGACCATTTCTTCAAAATATTGGTCCTTAGTGGTTAAGTAAGTTAGAAGTTAGTTAGAAGTGGACCTTGAATGTAAAGGCACAAGCCCATAAATAGAATAATTATGCATGTAACAAGTAGTCATAGTTGTTATGGGTGATTGTGGTTAAGGAGAGATTTTTTATGCTACAAAATGTGATATGATACCGGATCCTTGTCTATTTTTATCTGCGATTTGTTCTGCATAATTAATATGATGTGATGTGGATTGCCCTGAACTCCTATTGTCTTTTTATTTTTTCCTACTTTACATTGCTATGGTTCAAATGATGAATGATGAATAGATCTACATATGAATGGATAATGCTATTCTTTCTTCTTATGGATACTGTCATATTTTAGATCTATTTTCCCACCAGTAGATTTGCTATAATGATGAATGAATAACACGACATAATGAAGAGTTATGTTCCTAATCAAGAAAGTAGATTAGATTTTGAATTTAAGCCAATGGATCTCTGATGCCCCTATCCTCCTCTATACTATGAAAAATTAGTTTCGACACCTCTCCCTCAAACATCTCAGGTGAGACCTCATTCACTCTACGGGTGTTGCTGGACAGGGTAAAACCTGTCTGGGACGATGCTCAGGGAGATCGCGACGTGTTGAGTGTTGACAAAGTGGAACCCCTTTCTATTGGGTATTTTTGGTTAGCATTGCATCAACACTGACCCCAGGGCTAGTATCAGCTTTAAAATCCCCATACTGCATGAGCACACCAGAATTGGTGGAGCTCAAGTTACAGTTATAGGAGTTGATTGAGAAGGATTATATACAACCTAGTGTGTCCCCTTGGGGAGAAGGATGATACGATTCAAATGTGCATTGATTACATCCAACTTAACAATATGACCATCAAGAACCATTACCCACTCCCTAGGATCAATGAATTCTTCTATCAAGTCGGAGGAGAAAATATATTTTTGAAGATCGATCTGCAGTCTAGATACCATCAAGTGCGGATCCATGATGAAGATATACATAAAATGAACTTTTGACCTCAATACAGTGATTACTAGTTTGTAGTAATTCCTTTTGGGTTAACCAATGCATCGTAAAAGTTTATGTGCGTGACGAACAATATCTTCAGTAAATACCTAGATAAGTTTTTACTAGTCTTTATAGACGACATACTAGTTTACTCGAAAAGTAAAGAAGAAAATGAGGAGGATCTCCACATAGTACTACGGGTGTTATGGGAACACCAAATTTATGCTAAGTTTAGCAAATGCAATTTTTACAAATCACATCATTTCTGAGAATGGGATAACCATCGACTGAAAAAATATTAAAGTCTTAGAAGATTGGCCTACACCTACTCTTGTCATAGACATTAGGTTCTTTTTGGGATTAGCAGGTTACTATCGAAAGTTGATTGAGAAATTTGAGGATTTTTTGTCCCATGACTGCCTTACAAAAGTGGGAAACCAATTTTTTGTTGACAACGAAGTGCGAGGAAATTTTTCAGAAGCTTAAACAAATTTTGATCACTGCACCTATACTATGAATTGCAGATCCCAACGGGGGTTTCGTTGTTTGCACAAATGCAAACAAGGAAGGACTTGGTGGAGCCCTCATGCAGAATGATTGTGCGATATGTTACGAGTCACAAAAATTAAAGGAATAAGAACAAAATTATCCCACCCACAATATTGAGCTTGCGTCCATTATCCATGCCTTAAAGATGTGGAGGCATTACCTCATGGGCAAGAAGTTTCTTCTTAATATAGACAACATGAGTCTAAATTATTTTTTGACCCACTAGATTTAAATGCTAGGAAGGCCAGATGTTTGGCATTCTTTAGTGAGTGCCACTTTGAGATAAAGAATATAAAAGGAAAGGAGAATAAGATCATCGATGCTTTAAGCGACGAGCTCTTATATTATATGAGATAACTTTGAACTAAACCAATTCAGGTTTGAATGATAGGATCAGAATGAAAAGTAGAGTTAACGATTTCTATGTTGAAGTCCTCAAAAATATTCAGGAGGATAGGTTGTTTCAACAACAAAAAGAGTATCACGGGGACTTCACTTAGTGAACATCTCACATAGCACATGCGATCATGGGATATTAAAGAATACCCTTAATTTATAGAGATATTGACCCAAACTCTTTTTGTTCAAACCCCCTCCCAATACTTAAAACCTCTTCCCTGCCCCTTTTTATACCTTAATCATTATAAACCACCCTATCCACCCCCACCTTAAACCCCTCATCCCCCCAATACCTCCAATATATTGGTTCAATTTTTAATAATTTTAAAACCCACAATATGAACTAACGTGATAGGATATTGGTCAACAAGTGAATCCCCCATGAAGAGTATAAGGTAGAAAAGACCGTACTACTGTGGTCTAAAGAAATATTGTATGTTTCAAAAGGAGGAGACATCAGGTCAAGCATCCTAATGGAGTTCCATCGAAATCCCTACTTAGGGAATCCAGGATATAAGTGGTAAATAAACACTTTTTCTGGACTAATTTAAAGGCCGACATAGTGTTATTCATCACAAAATGTCAATAATGTTATCCAGTCAAAGCTGAGCACTAGCATCCTTTAGGATTACTACAACCGTTACCCATTACACAATGGAAATAGGAGGTTATCAGTATGTATTTTATTACGGGTATACCAAAGAGAAAGAAGCATATTGATTCCATATTTGTAGTGGTTGAAAAGTTATCTAAAGCGACACAGTTTATCCCAATTAAGTAAACTTACAAGGCAGTTCACATTGCAGACATATTCTTAAAGGAGATATTCAGAGTGTATGGGATACCCAAGGCAATCATATTGGATTGAGAAAATAATTTTACCAATAAATTTTGGAGATTTTTATTCTCCAGTTTAGATATGTAGTTAAATTTTAGTACTTCCTACCACCCACAGACACACGGGCAGACAGAATGGTTAAACCATATTTTGGAAGACATGCTTAGAATGTACATTATGAACAATCCCACAAAGTGGGAGGATTATCTGCACCTCGCAGCATTTACATATAAAAATTGCTACCAGAACTTTGCCAATATGAGTCCCTTCAAGGTACTCTATGGCCATAAGTGTAGGACACCGGTGACTTGGGATAGCTCGTTGGACCAACTCATGTTAGGGCCAAACCTACTAAAGGACCTAAAACAGTTAGTCACCAAAGTACAACAAAATATCAAGGAAGTGCAAGACCGCTAGAAAATTTATGCGGATAAGAAAAGAAAAGATAAATATTATGAGATTGGTGAACATATTTACTTACAAGTAAAAGTGAAAAGAAGCTCATTGATCTTGGGAAGATGCAAAAATTTGGTACTAAGATTTTGTGGACCCTTTGAGATACTGGACAAGAGAGGGCGAGTGGCATATGAATTAGATTTAACTACTAATATAAAAGTTCATAATGTTTTTCATGCATCCTTATTGAATAAATATATTTACAATACTAAACGTGCTATTGATTGGTCCTTGCTATAGGTGGAACCTAAAGGGGAATTTGTACCTGAACCCATTCATATTTTGGACAAAACAGAAGTATAGATCAGGAAGTGAATCATAGCCAATTTAAAGTGCAATGGAAGAACTTTGGAGATGATGAGGCCACCTGGGTGAATGAATCCACCATGAGAGAGGCATACCCCACCTTGTTTCATGACTTCATTCCTAGTCACTAGAACATCAAAATGGTGTTGTTCCAAGCGGGGAGGGATGTAATATCCTAAATTTTTACCTGAACTATATTGGGCATGAGTCCCATTGCATATGAGTTAATTTGATGTTTATGTTTGTATATTGGGCATATGCCCCATTGCACATGATTTATGCTGATTAGTTAGATATATTGGGTGTAAGCTAGTGCATATGTTTTATTATCTTGTATATGAGTGTATATGTTGGGCATGGAACCTAAAGGACTAGGGTTATTGTTGTGATACAATGTACTGGATGTACTATTATGTGATTTACCCCAATACATATACTGAGATGATTAATGTGATGAAATGTGTGTAAGACTGAATGCATGATTGAGTTATATGACGCGTTGGGTATAAGACCTAAACCACATGAGTGATGAGATTTTTTGTTAAGTGTAAGATATGGAACAAATGAGTTATGAGATATTTTGTTGAGAATAAGATCTAGAGCACATGAGTTATGAGATTTTGTGTTGAGCATAATATTTGGAGTACATGAGTTATTATATTGGAACTGTTGGGCATAATCCCTTGAGCATTCAAAATTGATGTTGAGCATAACATCTGGAGTCTCGAATCCTTGGCCATTGTATCCCTAGGTGTATTATACAAGTACACCATAGAATTAGTCTTGAGTGAGAGGCTTTGGAATTGCACCAAGTGTAACTCCTAATTAGTAGTGTTGAGCTTGGGCTCTGAATAGCGCTAGTAGTTACTGAAATTAAGTGGGTTAAGTGAGAATGACTCTGAATAACACTGACCATTATCTTACTTATTTTGAGTTGATTAAATGAAATTTCAAATCTACTTCTCATCAGGTACTTGAAGAACTAACACAATACATGAGG
>LPNX011167507.1:155858-205196 GCA_001517045.1 Pseudotsuga menziesii | reverse complement strand
AATACATATAACTAAAATTATAAATAAAGAGTTTGTGTATTTATTATTATCTAAAATGATTAAATAAATATTCTATTCTGAATTTCCATTAGGAACTAGTAAAAAGTTCCTCAACTAAACAAAATAACTATTAAATACATATAAACCAATTAAAGGTATGGGGTTTCTACATTTTCAAGCTTTATTAATTATGTATACAAGTTGTAATTATAGTTATATTTCTATGGATTAAATATCTGCAATTTTACTTTCCTTTTTGAATACATGGTTCGGATTGTTTCATTTGTTTAAATTAGAAACTCAACCTTTAAATTCTTAGATAGATTCTAGGGTTAATTTTCTATTAGAATTATATTTAACTAGTTTCATAAGTTTATGTTAAATTTTTAGTCTAGATTCAAACCCTAGCATCTAGATAAATTTAACTAAACCGGATTTTTAAACAGAACTATAACTAAACCAAACATTGAATAAACTATGCTCAAACAATAAAAAAATTATTAGGAAAATTAAAGACATATTCATAAACATAAACCACGGATTGAATCCCTTAAAACATTTCTAAAACGAAAATGCTGACATATTGCATTTTCAAGCAACAAAGAATAGATCAAACATTTTGTATACACCCAACACCAAATTTTGTTAAGGATTGATAGGATGACACTACGTTTCTCCAAACCAAAAATATCTACGCAAACAATGAGGTAAAATCTACTACAAAACAAGTCCATAAATCGAATATTTTCCTAGATCAAGTCTCATACGCTCCAACTAAGAGCATTAAACAATCATTAAAAGAATAAAGGAAATAAAATATACATTTCATTAACTAAATGATAAAAAATAACACAGTCCATCAAATACCACGACCTAAGGTCGAGTCCCATAAGCTATGACTTATCATTGCTAACAAAAATCATAATATTAAACATTGCTTAAGAAATATCCATAAACTTAATAAAGATAAAACCCCAACCAAACAATTGAACCCAAGATAAAATCGTAGGAAGCCTCGACTGGGAGTGATAACAAGATATAAATTTAACCAATAATAAAAACTATTGAAACCTTTAAACATAGTACCATAAACCTGTACACATAAAAATTAACATATAAACTCAACACACATGATGCACTATATAAGAAAGACTTGGGCCAAGCCATTATGACCACCTTTAAAACAACAAAAGCATCATATTAACCAGATAGACAGAGCTAGGATTTCATGAAGAAAAATACATAACTCTTTCACTACAATGCTACCATAGAGTGGGAATTATCCCACGAAAATCAAATTAAATACGAAGAAAGGTCCCATCCTTTGTTATTAATTAAAAGAGGTAAACTATCTAAACTAAAACAAAATAAATCAATTAACAACGCAACATCCATTTAAAAAGACGAATCAATTAAATAAACTAGAGTAGGGTTTAACACCTATACTACATTCTAGACTGAACATTGAATATTGAAATGGTGGTATTGTAGTTCCATTGCAAATCAATGGCACTAATAAACTTATAAATTGATCGATTAAAATTCATAGAGCTCATATCATATGAAAACACACAATGAAATCATTTTAAACCAAATTAGCATCACTTTTATCCATTACAAAGTCATAAGAGTTTACATAGTTTCCTCTTGGAAACAAAAACCCAAACCTACAGGATATTAAAATGAAAACATTAATATCATCATTTCCTCAAACCTCGTCGAAACCCAACAGGGTGGTTGGTTACAACTTCGCAACATAGAAACCCTGCAATAGTATAAATGACCAATAAATTAGGTAAATTCCCCTTTCAAATGGGCTTATATGTATTTGCACAAGTTGACCATGTCCTTGCTAAACATTTCATAGAACTTGCGCCTATCCCCAAACATGCATAAATAAAAAACCAAATTCATATGAGGAGTATGCAATACGTGTCAAAACACAATGAGAATGTAAACAAGATAAAACATAATGGAATCCTTTGCATACATGTTAAGACTTCTTCACTAGCACTGTATTCCAAGCAGATTCTGCGCAGCTCCAACGTTGGAGCATAAACCCAATCAAACACCAAACAAAAAACACATTTCAACTGACATGTAAAAAACCCTAGAGCAAGGGTTAAGGTTTTATCATACTCACCGGGTTGGCTCATTAAAATCACCAACTTGCCTCCACTTAGTCTCAAATCGAAAAACCCTTCCCTATAGTTTGAATTCATACATTTTGTCATATAAATATTAAACCCCCTCTCTATCGTTTTGAAATGCACATAATTTTCCAATTGAATTATAAACTCTTTACACCATAGCTTAAAAGCATGTATTTTTACATTAGGCTTAATCCCCTTCCTCTATTTTGAGCTCAATATTTGAGCATAGTATTTCTATTACATCGACAAAACCATTAGCGCTTAGGACTAGTGAGATGTAGGTGCTAGGATCCTTTTTCAAACACATTTAGAAGCATAGGTTTATCAGCGAGTCACTTGTAGTAAGAATAGACATGCCATGCGTTAGTTTACAAGAACTAAGTAACCCTAGTATCGTAGGATTCCTCACCTTTTCGAGTGAGTCATTAGGTAAAAATCCAGCCACTTCCCCCCTTTATACACAAAGGTAAGTCAGCTTCTTCGTTTAAAAATTAAGAACTAGATATAGTAACATGAAAGAAAACATAAACAAAATAACATCAACAACAATAGTAAACTAGATAACATGTACACAACTTAAATCACATCAGAATATATAATAATGACATGTAAACATCATAATCATACATAAATAACACAAAAGGAAAACACCAACGGAACTTAGTCTTAGTCATTTATCAAAGTTTTATTCCATTGTAAAGAGAAGATCTCCTTAAAATCTTAGCAGTTTTATTATCCTACAAATTTATTTATTTATTTATGGATTTTAGGGACATTACAAGTGGTATCAAGGCCTAGATTCAAACACTAAGAGACCTAATGGTCACTACTAAACATCCGTTGCATAAATAAACATTACAAAACCATATTTGAAATTTTGTGAATTAACAGAAAATTATTTGTTACTAAATGTTTTAATTGTAGGATTAAGGAACAACCAAGATCATGAATACAAAAGAGGATAACAGCAGGAAAGGGAATCTAAATTCCCCAACACAAGAAGAAGAACTGGTGGTGGAAATAAATTTGGATCTAATGAAAACCATACAAAGTCTACAAGTAGACTTACAAATCTTCAAAGATGATAACATGAATGAGATAAAAGAGAAAAAGCAATCAATGAAGATTTACTTCAGAACATGGAGGAACTAAACCCTCATGGACAACCAACCCATTGTTATAGTTGATTTTACCACTCCAGGTGAATCACACTTATATGGACTTTCCCCTGTCCCTCTACAGACTCCTTAGACCCCTTGGACCATTTTTTTGTCCTTTGATGTTTCCTTGACCATCCCTAAAAACATGTGAAAATCCATATACGTGACTTTTAAATCCCTAATCCCGTATATACGTGGGTTTGACCACTAAAACCGTGTACATCGGGATGTGTACAAAATCCAAATCCTTTTGGAGTTTTCCTTCACATGGATCCGAATAACTTGACTCTTGGCCTTCCATATGCCTTGAGATCGCTTGAATTCAACCTTTCATTACCCCTTTGAAAAGCTATATAAGGAACTCTTTGGTACATTGAAGGCATAAGAGAAAATTGAGAGCAAAGAAACTATAGTCCATTGTTGATGGAACTTATGCTTGAGTCTGCATCCCTTTGTCCCTTGGAGCACTTTTGTGTTCTTTCCAAGCTTTCCTTTTGCTTGTGAGCTTGCTATCGAGAGATGGAGGATTGAGGTGGTGGAGGCCCAAGTGGGGGATTCAGTTTCCCCGATTCACAGACGTGCCGACAGAGGTTGTATTCATTGTAATCTCTAATTTTATATTAATAGAAATATATTTTCCTGTCCAATAATGTATGTTTGAATGAATATTTTATGCATGGGATGATTTCAAATGCTTATACATTGTTGATTATATATGCTAGAATAGATCTAACACCAATCTATATAGTATGCTTGTATTGTTTACTTGTTGTTGAGGACATGATTAACCAATTCAATCTGAGATTGGAAATCTCAACGGGGATCTACTTAAACCGTCCAGAATAAGGTATGAGGTCCGATCCTTTAGTATTAGATCTTTAATTTATATTGCATATTGGAAAGGATTGATTTCTGGAGTCAAGCTATCTGTTGTGGTACCCCAAGCCATAGGAATTTCTCTTTGTAACAGAATTGGCAACTCCGCTGGGGAGTTCCTAGTAGTTGTGCTTTGGGGGTTTTCTATTGGAATTCAATGGGCTTGATATTCTTGACTTGCTCTTTGGTTTCTCCTTGTTTCTGTGTTGCATTTTATAGTATGTTCATCCATGGACACTCCCCTTTATTGGTTTGACCCTTGGCCTGCTTTTTACCACTGCCTTCTCTGTATACACAGGTTTTTATCCAAAAGTCATGTACATATGCAGATTTTTGGCCAAAAGTCACCTATACACGTGGGTTTTTGGAAAAAATCCACGTATACATGTAGGTTTTTGGCCAAAAGTCATGTATATATGCAGCTATTCTTTAAACAATCATGTACATCCTCCCTTTTGGTGAGTTTGATGTTGTGGGAAGTTGCTGGGTGGGTTGTGA
Source organism: Pseudotsuga menziesii (assembly GCA_001517045.1). NCBI lineage: Eukaryota > Viridiplantae > Streptophyta > Pinopsida > Pinales > Pinaceae > Pseudotsuga > Pseudotsuga menziesii. The sequence goes on along the minus strand of LPNX011167507.1, from coordinate 200,509 downwards.
GTATGGTTGGGTTTTCCTTGGGTTTGATGTTGTCTGTTGGATGCTTCTTTTGTGACCAGAGACAACTTTTTCATTGATTTTTCTTTGAAAGTAGTTTTAGTCATTTTTCCTTTTTGTTTTTCCATTAGTGCATTACTCTTTTTGTCTTGGTGTCTTATTGGGCTTGTGTTTTATACTTTCTGCAAAGACTGAGAGTTATAGATGACTTTTATTGCATTTTTCATTCTTTTATATTGAAAAATACAAGGTAGTTTCATTTTTTGCATATGGATTTGAGGAGGTACTTGCATTGGATTGCTTGGATGAGAGTTGTTTTTAGGCTTTCATATAGGAAGGATTGCATTGGCATTCAGAAAGGAATATATATTTATGCATCTCATGTAGTGGCATACCCTATTTTTCATTTGACAAAGATTACAATTAGCATTGTTTGTTATGGTGTGCATATTTATTTCACTGCTAAGTCATAATGTCATTAGTTGCATGGCCATTTCCCTTTGAGTAATTATAGCCAATTAAATCAATGCATAATAAAATGAATTACACTCTTTTCTTTTATAGGGTGCATCAACAAGATTAGGTTTTAGGGTCTTGGAATAGTTCATTGTGAGTAAATTCTCCAAGACCACTAAACAACAACATGTATGTGTCTGTCCAGGTCAGTGTGTGAAATTCCTTGGTATAGCTAGTGTTTCTCAAGATCCTCCTCTCAAAAGGGAGTTAAGCACGAGGCAGTGTGAGCGGTTATTGATTGGGATGACCCCTGGTCATAACTGAGTAGCACTGGAGATATTTCTAGGATTATATTCATATCTGGGGGCTCTTTTGAGAATTTCGGGCTTTTCTACCCTACCCATATGGTCAATCCTTCCTGCGACTGTCCGCCTGAGAATTGATTATATTGAGGTGACCTTAGTTGCCTTACCTAGGTATCACAGGGGGTACTTGTAGAGGTTATTCTATGAGTGTCCTGGCCAGGTAGAGGTCAGACAGCACAGTCGCTTTATGCGTTGAAGTTGAGGGCCACTATAATTGGTTACGTACCTTCGCTTGTAGTGTATGGGAGTTTCGAGCCTCTCCTAGGAGAGACATACCTGCTGCATTCGGGAGCTCACATATCCTCCCCTTGGTTTTCTTATATTTTGGTTGTAGATTTTCTTAGGAGTGTGCTCTTTGTGCGTTAGTTGGGATTTGGGATTGTGGTTACTTGAGTATATTTATGCTCTCTTGAGTTTGGGTCTTTTTATTTTCGGCATGCCTGGTATCCTGTCAGTCGTCTTTGGTCCTAGTACAGACCCTGGAGTTATACTTGGGGGCATCATAGCCCCTTACCGTGCTCATAGATTTGGGAATGGTCATATTCCATCCTCTACTCCATTTGTGGAGGATTTTTATTCCCTTCACTCGGTCTTTACACTAGTGGTCTCCCTCGTGGGGGTGGTAGTGGATACATGAACGTTGGGTCTACACTGTACATTCATTTTTATGTCCCATCGTTCACCGCATTGTTTCCTTTGGGTGCAGCTGTCATGATCATTCCTCCCTATATCATATAGTTTGGATTCTTTGTTGACTATTTTGTGTTGTTTTGGACTAATATGGTTGTCATGGAGGGTCCATTTTTTGTACACTCTCTCTGAGGTTTCGACCCATTCGTTCCTATCATAGGAATCATGTATAAACCTGCATATAGGTTAGGATTTCATATCCACTTGTATTTTGCATGACCTTATGACTGTTTCATTTTAACCTTAGGTACGAACCCATTCCATGGTATCACGGAACCTTCATGCTGTTGTTAGAAGTGGTACTATGTAAATGGTAGAGCTTTCCTATACATGGGTGTCCTAGTTATATCCCTTTTGCATTTGGTACCCATGCTGTGAGTCCTCTCTTAGGTCTGGGAGTCCCCCTTTAGTCTCGCCATGTCCTTGGGCAAGAGCTTCATACTCCTCTTGATTTCCATTTCCCTGGAACTCCCTTATGTCAAGTTGTATTTGCATTATCATGAGCTTTGCCTGCCTTATTGAGCTTTATGCTGGCTCCCCTGACATTGCATTCAGACATATAGCCTAAGCTTGTCTCATGTCTAGCCATGTAGATCCATTTTATATATCCTTTGCAGCTTGATTCCCAATTTTTACCGGGATGGGACTTTCCCCCGAGTGTCGCTATCCTACACATGTATCCTTGCATTGAGCATAGGTATGTTCCACTGCTTGGAACTAGGTTGTTTTCCCATACGACACTTTTCTCCTCCTAATATGTAACTATAAATCCATTTTATTCTTTTTCAAGCTTTTTAAATATTTGAAAAAGTCCAAAAAATCCAAAAAACCAAAATGCCGAACAAGGAAAGATGTTATCTTTGGAAACTGTCGAGTCGTGTCGCCTTCGAACAGAGCACTGTATATTACATCCATTGGTTGGGTTTATACTTTAGGAGCTATACTCATTTATCTGAGTTTATCTTCACCGACTAGTTAAGCTTCCAATCCCCATGGAGCCTCTGTCGATGCCTCCTATGTTGCAGAGATGTCCCAGTTTGTATATCGAGTCTATGCTACCTTTATTCAGTCACCATACGCTGTCATGCTCTTCTTCGAAGGAAGTTGAAACCTGAGTCGGCCATTCCTTAGTTATCTTGACTTTGCATGTCAGCCATTCCTGGTACAGTTACAGGTTCGTGCACCTTATGATCGAGTCCTTCCACATTATACAGCTTTGCTGAGTACCTCGTGTTGGATGATGGGGGATGCCTTAATTCCCTCCTTCCAGTGGATTTCATCCCATCGAATTTAGATCATTTATTCTGGGATTGGAATCTAGAGTCATTTTGAGTGCCTTGAGACTTGAATTCATCAGTGGTAGGTTCTCTCACCATCGACAGTCTTTGGGAATACATCAATGTACCCTGATTGATGGATCCTCTCAAGTGTTTGACCTCAACACATTTATTCAAACTTTTTAGTTTTCACTCTAGTATCTTGATTCCCATTTTCATTATCAGTGGGTGATCTCGCATTTGTTAATGGTATACATCAATGACCGGTAATCATACAATGGACTACTATGTTCAACCTTGACACCTCTATTCACATAGTAGGACATGTACTCATAGCGGTTTGTGTGGAAGACCTTCCGGATTGGTGGCATCTCTTATATGCTACCTCCTTGATCGTGCCAGTGTTCATGAGATTTCAGCTCTCGTGACTTGATTCCAGTATATGTTAGACATCTTCAACCATCATGGAGATCTTGATCAATTTTATATCTTTAGCCATTATGGAGATCATGGTCCTTTATATATCTTCATCATGGAGATTCTGATCTATGTATATTGTACGTGGAAATGACCACTTATGTGATATCTTGTATCATGCCTATTTATGGCCATTGCACTCTTATGTATCTGGGAATTCTATGTGCAGAGTTGTATCATTGTACTATGTTGATTGGGTGGCTGGTCTTCCATTTGGGATCCTTCATCACTCCACTTCTGGGATGGATTGATAATGTATTTCGGCCATCATATGACCCCTCTAACCTCACACATTAGGGGGCATCTATTATAGTTTATTTTACCACTCCAGGTGAATCACACTTGTATGGCCTTTCCCCTATCCCTCTGTAGACTCCTTAGACCCCTTGGACCATTTTTTGTCCTTTCATGTTTCCTTGACCATCCCTAAAAACATGTGAAAATCCATATACGCGACTTTTAAATCGCTAATTGCATATATATGTGGGTTTGACCACTAAAAACGCATACATCAGGATGTGTACAAAATCCAAATCCTTTTGGAGTTTTCCTTGACATGGATCTTACTCACTTGACTCCTGGCCTTCCATATGCCATGAGATCACTCAGATTCGACCTTTCATTACCCCTTTGAAAAGCTATGTAAGGAACTCTTTGGTACATTGAATGCATAAGAGAAAATTGAGAGCAAAGAAAATATAGTCCATTGTTGATGGAACTTATGCTTGAGTCTGCATCCCTTTGTCCCCTGGAGCACTTTTGCTTGTGAGCTTGCTATTGAGAGATGGAGGATTGAGGTGGAGGAGGCCCAAGTGCAGGATTCAATTTCTTCGATTCACAAATGTGCCGACAGAGGTTGTATTCATTGTAATCTATGATTTTATGTTAATATAAATATCTTTTCCTGTCCAATAATGTATGTTTGAATGAATAGTTTATCCATGGGATGATTTCAAATGCTTATACATTGTTGATTATATATGTTAGAATAGATATAACACCAATCTATATAGTATGCTTGTATTGTTTATTTGTTGTTGAGGACATGATTAACCAATTCAAGCTAAGATACACTAAACCACTACCTTACAAGAAACATAACAATAGTTTTTTAGCTAACAGAAACTTCAACAAGAGAGGAGCAAGGCCAAATGTTCCTGCACCAAATACCAACAGACCAGCAGCAAAAGAAGGAGCCAAGGCTGGCCCACTGCAAGTTAACTGTTGGAATTCCAAGGACCCCGTTATGATAGAGATTATCCAAACAAGACTAATGGAGTCTTACACAATATACAAGAAGACCCAACGGTAGAGGACATGGCTAGCACATCAAGGATCTATGCAGCATTTGATGGCCGACAAGACTACCATCAAGACACTATGGTCGAAATAGAAGGTAAGGTTTTGAACACTTCTATTTCAATTTTGATTGATCTTGGTGCTTGGCGGAGCTATGTATCACTAAAAATTGTTGACACATGTAAACTGGACAAAGTAAAACATGATAAACCATGGCTAGTACTATTAGCCACTAGTACAAAAAGAAAGGTTTCAGAACTAGTGAGAGTCTGTGAGGTAAAATTGAATGGGTTTTCGGCTAAGATAGATCTAAATATCTTACCCTTAGGATTGTACGACATACCTTTCACCATGGACTAGTTGGAACAACAACATGTCATGCTCGATTATCAAAACAAGTCAATCTTATGCACAGATAGCCGAGGGAATCAAACAAAGATTCAAGGAATACTCAATAAGGTTTATGTTAGACATATATCTTCCTTATAGGAAAATAAGTATATTAGGAAGGGATGCAAAATTTTTGCAGTAAAAATACAGGATGTAGAAGCTGAGAAAGAACAACAAATTGAGGACTTTTTCTATTCTAGTAGAATTTAAGGATGTATTTCTCAAGAAAATACCGGGATTACAACAAAAACATGGCTTATATTTTTCTATAGAACTGACCCCGGGGTTAGTACCGGATTCCAAAGCCCCATACTACATGAGCGCACTAGAATTGGTGGAGCTCGAGATACAATTACAAGAGTTGATTGAGAAGGCTTGTCTCCAACCTAGTGTGTTCCCTTGGGGAGAACCTATACTTTTCATAAAGAAGAAGGACGACATGATGTGAATGTGCATTGATTACCACCAACTTATTGAGATTACCATCAACAACCCTTACCCTCTCTTTAGGATCAAAGACTTGTTTGATCAAGTTGGAGGAGAAAATATATTTTTGAAGATCGATCCACGGTCTGGATACGATTAGGTATGGATATCCGATGAAGATATACATAAATTGGCCTCTCGAACTCGATATGGCCATTATGAGTTCGTAGTAATTCCTTTCGGGCTAACTAATGCACTCGCAAATTATATGTGCATGATGAACAATATATTCAGTAAATAACTAGATAAGTTTGTATTAATATTTGTAACAACATACCAGTTTACTCAAAGAGTAAAGAAGAACACGAGGAGCATCTCCGCATAGTACTACATGTGTTACGGGAACACCACCTTTATGCTAAGTTTAGTAAATGTGATTTTTACAAACTACATATGCAATACCTAGGTCACATCATTTTCAATAAGGGGATAGTCATCGACCCAAAAAATATTAAATCCATAGAATATTGGCCCACACCTACCTGTGTCACAGACATTAGGTGTTTTTTGGTATTATCATGTTACTATCGAAAGTTCATTGAGGAATTTTTGAGGATTTCCTGTCCCATCATTGCCTTACAAAAGAAGGTGACCAATTTTTTGTGGACAACCAAGTGCAAGGAAAATTTTTAGAAGCTTAAACAACTTTTGACCACTACACCTATACTACAAATTGTGGATCCCAATGGGGATTTTGTTGTTTGCACAGATGTGAGCAAGGGAGGACTTGGTGGAGTCCTCATGCAGAATTATTGTGCAATCTATTACGAGCCATTGAAATTAAAGGAACACGGACATAATTATCCCACCCACAATCTTGAGCTAGCATCCATTATCCATGCCTTGGAGATGTGGAGGCATTAACTTATGGGGAAGAATTTTCTTCTGAATCCAGACAACATGAGTCTTTAGTATTTTTTCGACCAAGCATATATAACAGCTAGGCATGCCACATGGTTGGCATTCTTTATAGAGTTCTAATTTGAATTAAAGCATATAAAAGGAAAGGAGAATAAAATTGTTGATTCTTTAAGTTGACAATCTCATATGTTATATGAGATAACTTTGAGCCAAATTGATTCATATTTACATGATAAGATCAAAACGGTAAGAAGAGTTGACTGTTTCTATGTTGAAGTTCTAAAAAATATTCAGGAGGACAGGATGTTTTGACAACAAAAAGAGTATAAGGTAGACGAGACTGGACTATTGTGGTCCAAATAAAGACTGTATGTTCTAGAAGGAGGAGACATCGGGTCCAGCATCCTAACAAATTTCCATTAGAATCCCTACTCAGGGAATACGAGATATCAGAAGATGATATTGGTGGTAAAGAAACACCTTTTTTGGCCTAAGTTAAAAGACAACATAGTGTTATTCATTGCAAAATGTCAAGAATACATCTAGTCAAAGCTAAGCAGCAGCATCCATCAGTATTACTACAACCGTTACCCATTCTAGAATGAAAATGGGAGGTTATCAGTGTAGATTTTATTACAGTTATAACAAAGAGAAAGAACCAGAATGATTCCATCTTTGTAGTGGTTGAAAAGTTATCTAAAGTGACACACTTTAACCCAGTTAAGTCAACTTAGAAGGTAGTTCACATTGTCGACATATTCTTAAAGGAGATATTCAGATTGCATCGGATACCCAAGGAAATCATCTCTGAGAGTTGATGTTTACTAGTAAATTTTGGAATTATTTATTCTTTGTTTTATAGACATAGTTAAATTTTAGTACAACCTACCACCCATAGACATACAGGTAGACAGAATAGGTAAACCATATTTTGGAATACATGCTTAGAATGTACGTTATAAACAATCCTACAAAGTGGGAGGATTATCTGCACCTCACAGAGTTTGAATATAAAAATGGCTACCAAAACTTAGCTAAGATGAGTCCCTTCGAGGTACTCTATGGCTGAAAATGTAGGACATCGGTGACTTGGGATAGCTTGGTGGACCGGCTCATGTTAGGTCCAGAATTACTAAAGGACCTAGAACAGTTAGTCACCAAAGTATAATAGAATCTCAAGGAAGCGCAAGACTGCCATAAAATATATGCGGATAAGAAAATAAAATATAAAATTACCATATTGGCGAACATGTTTACTTAAATGTAAAAGCGAAGAGAAGCTCATTGAGCTTGGGAAGATGCAGAAAGTTGGGACCCAAATTTTGCGGACCATTTGAGATACTGGCCAAGAGAGGTCCAATTGCGTATGAATTAGGTTTACCTACTCATATAAAATTTCATAATGTTTTTCACACATCCTTATTAAATAAATATATTTATGATAATAAACATGTATGATTGATTGGTCTTTGGTATAGGTGGAACTTGAAGGGAAATTTCTACCCGAACCCCTTCATATTTTGGACAAAAGAGAAGTACAACTTAGGAAGCAAACCATAGTCCAACTGAAAGTGAAATGGAATCGCTTTGGAGCCGATGAGGCCGACTAAGACAATGAATCCACCGTGAAAGAGCCATACCCCACCTTGTTTCATGACTTAATTTCTAGTCCCTAGAACACCAAGATGGTGTTTTTATAAGCGGTGAGGGATGTAAGCATAAGCTCTGGAGCACATGAGTTATCATATTTTTTGTTGAGCATAACCTCTGGAGCACATGAGTTATGAGATATTTTGTTGATCATAAGCTCTAGATAACATGAGTTATAAGATTGGAAGTGTCGGGCACAAGCCCTAGAGCATTCCAAATGGATGTTAAGCATAAGCTCAAGAGCATTAGATCCTTGGCCATTGTATCCTTACTTGTATTATACAAGTGCATACTAGCATTATTGTTGAGAGATATGAACTGGAATATCATCAAGTGTAACTCCCAAGTAATAGTGTTGATCTTGGGCTCTGAATAGTGTTAGGCGTTACTGAAATTAAGTGTGTTGAGTGAGAACGACTCTGAATAACACCGAACCTTATCATACTTATTTTGAGTTCATTAAATGAAATCTCAAATCTACTTCTCATCAGGGACTGGAACAATTGCCACGATACATGAGGTAATCCAACATGCAAGGAGGATCTAGAGCTTCCTAACTCAGTTTACCAACCCTACCTGAGGACTTGATAAAATAAATAGTGTAAGATAAGGGAAGCATCAAATAAATAAGACTATGTTTTATGATGCATAAATAAATATAAAATATAATATGTCAAGTTTATATATATTATGAATAAAACAATAATTATATATATAAGGAAATAAATATAACTAAACTAATAAATAAAGAGTCTTTGTATTTATTATTAACTAAAATGATTAAATAAACATTCTAATCTAGAGTTCAATTAAGAGCAAGTAAAAATTTTCTAAGCTAAAAAATTAACTATTAAATCCATATAAATCAATTTAATATTATTTTCAAGAAAGTAATGAATTCTTGATTTAAGTGAAGTTTAAAACAACTTCCCTTTCCTAAAAGATTTTATATGAATCCCCAAGCAAAGAAAAGGCTTAGGGATATGATAATTTATTCCTCAATAGTGTTGGAGAGAATTTTCCAAAAAAGTAAGCATTCTTATAGAGAGCCTCATATTCCAAATAGCATAAGCCTCCCCTTTAGTAGCCTTAGATGACTTGTATATTGGAGCCAGCTTAGGGGGATCCGAATTACAACCAGGAACGGTTCCGGGTCACAGTTGCGAGGATTGTGGTAGTTCCAAAGTTATCCGGTTATCATATCTAAGGTAAAAAATAGCTAGGGTTTTATTAATTCTGTTTGTTTAAGTGTGAAGGGTTCTTATCCATTAACAATTTGAATAGTTATAGGTATGAGGTTTCTACATTTTCAAGTTATATAATTATGTTTACAAGTTGTAATTATAGTTATATTTCTATGGATTAAAGATATGCAATTTTACTTTCCAATTTGACTACATGCTTCATGTTGTTTCATTTGTTTAAATTTGAAACTCAGGCTTTAAATTATTAGATAGATTCTAGGGTTAAATTTCAATTAGAATTATATTTAACTAGTTTCAGAATTTTATGTTAAAGTTTTAGTCTAGATTTAAACCCTAGCATCTAGATAAATTTAACTAAACCATATTTTTAAAGAGAACGAAATAATTAAACCAAACATTAAATGAACTCTTCTCAAACAATAAAACAAATATTAAAAAAATTAAATACATATTCATAAACATAACCATGGATAAAATCCCTTAAAACATTTCTAAACACAAACATTGGCATATTGCATTTGCCAACAACAAAAAATAACTTAAACTTTTTACATCCTCGTAGCATTGAATCCTGTTAAGGATTTCCAAGCTGCCACTACGTTTCCCCAAACCAAAACTATTTATGCAAATGATGATGTAAAATATACTACAAAATAGATCCATAAATCGAATATCAATTTTACGAGATAGATTCTCATACGCTCCTGCTAAGAGCGTTAAACAATTATTAAAATAATAAAGGAAATAAAATATACATTTCATTAACTAAATGATAAAAATTAACACAGTCCATCAAATATCGCGACCTAAGGTCGATTCCCATAAGCTCCATCTTATCATTGCTAAGAGAAATAATAATATTAAACAATGCTTAATCAATATCCATAAACTTAATATACATCAAACCCCATTCAAATGATCAAACCCAAGATCGAATTGCAGGAAACTCCGATTGAGAGCGATAACACGATATACATTTAACCAATCATAAAAACTATTGAAACCATTAAATAGAGTACCATAAACATGTACACATGAGAATTAAAATATAAACTCAATGCATAGGATGCATTATATAAGTGTTGGTAAAATATGCACTTTCTAATTCAACATGTAAATTGTCAACCCGGGAAGGTAGCTTATGAGATGCAAACACTATATGTACAGGACTGAAAGTCTAGATTATTATAGACTATCCTAACCTATACTATTGAAGATTGATCTTTTCATTGAAAATCACAACAACAACCTAGAATTACCACATCTAAATGAGATTCTAAGAAGACTTGCTAAGCTTTAATTGAAAATTGATTCTACGCTATTGCACTTACTGGAAATGAAATGAACTGAAGAAATGGAACTAACAAATTCTAAAGCAATGATAAGATGTGTAAATGAAGATGAAAAACTAATTATAAATTCAAAAATGGAAATGAAGATGAAATGTTGAACATGCTTAGAAATACTGAAAATTGACAAGATCTATGGTAACATATTAAACAAATTTATGCTATCTAGGTTCGAAGCATGGAAACAAATAAAACTGGATCATAAACTACTTAAATCATAATCAAAAGACAACTACACTGATCCTATTTAAACCAGAACTATTTCTTATTTGCACAGTAAAATGGATACTATGTGGAAGTGGATTTCATCATTATTATAACTAGAATACTTAATCTATGCATTAATATAAAACTAAATATGAAATGCTAAAGATGGATTCGAATCCCAACTAGCTACAAAACACAGTTGAATGTTGGAAAATTATCCTATACCTTAGCTAACTATTTTTGCATATACAAAATACTGAAAATTCTGGAAATGAATTAAAATTATGTCTAAGAGTGAATGGAGTGCTGAGAGATAGTTTGAACGAAGGCGTGAACAGAACACTGGAAAACAATCTGAGTGAAGGTGCGAACTGAGTTATGAAAGATAGTCTAAATGAAGGTACGATTGGCCGACTGTATGCATTTTGAAGATGCAATATTACACGAAAGCAAAAGAAAATTGCATTTTATGAACATTAGAAAAATTACAACTATTAGATTATTGAACAACTCGAAATCTATATACTCTATGATTTGAAATACTGACTACAAAATAAAACAAATTCTATCTATGGATTCAACAAGCCACTAGCTATGAAAATCAACTAACTCTTGTTACACGAAATTAATTTAATCTACCTACACTAGCTGAGATCTCTTCTTACAAATGAAACACAATGAGATCATATAATGTATACGCATAGGTGAAAGGGAAACGCATAGAAAGAATCATAACAGAGCAATGTTATAATCATATGTAAAAGGAACAAAACATATTATGGAAATGGAATTGGAAAACGTTTATACAGTGATATGTTAAAAACATGCACGAAATAAAGAGACGTTTGTATACAATATAAATAGAGTACAACACTTAGCTGAAAGAGACAGGAACGAAAACGTAAAAACAGAACAAAACCTTCCAATTTCGAGGTTACTTCTACCAAATCAGGAAATCAACGCATGAGGAAAAAAAAATTTGGGACATAACTGAGGAGATCTTTATTATGAAAAACATGGACAAAAATTACATTATTTCTTAGCCCTATGGGGCTCTATTTATACATGAAAATTCCATTGGGGAAGGATAGAACTGAATCCCCAAGTTCTTGAGTTGTTAAAACTAATTTCTAAATTTAGAAAATGGCCAACCACATTTTCTCGACAAGTTGGTTTTAGAGAATCACGGACTACTCCCAAATGGATTTGAATTTTTGCGAAAAAATCCAATGGGAATATTTTGCACAAAACCCATGTGCCAGAATTTTTAGTTTCTCCTTTGTTTTCCCACAAATCCATCCTAAAATTCTAATGTCTGTTAAAAACATGTTTTTGACACAATCGAATGAAGGTTCGAATGACATGTAACTGAAATTAGTTCATAAATCCAATTTCGAGGATGAATTTCAGCTAGGTTGTTTGTCAAACTAATTCGCAAGTTCTAGGTTTAAATAATGGCTCCATTCTATTGGTTGCGTCATGTGATCCTCATCCTTTTCATCCTCACATTGCGTGCGTTGGTTCTTACAGCCTGCACATAACACAAAATTGTTTCATTATTATTAAAGGCAATGACATGTCTAAATGTTTTGAACAAACTAACAAGCCAACGATTCCATCCAAAAGAGTTTTATTATTATATTAACAACCTTAAAGGAGTGAGTGGCAACATAATATCCTCCATGGAAAAATCCACATAATATTTTATTTGGTTAATGGGTGTCTTTTATCTTTATATGAGTGTGTGTTTTATTTTTAATTTGAAACATATGAGTATGTTAAAAAAATAAATTTATTTATGAGTGATTTAAAGTTCAAATAATTTTAAGATTTAATTCTTAATATTTCTATTTTCTTTTTTGTTTGAATTTAAACCAATAATCAAAACTCATCATCACTTTATGGTTTCAATTTGTATATGCAGGATCAGCACGAATCGGAAGGAAAAGGTAGATGATTTTTTTGAAAGAGTAATCCAAACCAGTAAATCAATGTAATCAAACCCAGTGAAGGACTTGGGACCAGAAGGAGGGCTGAATGAAAGTTCAAATGAAGCACCAAAAGTTTATCATTTGCACAATATTGCATTTAATAAATTTAAAAATAACATATTAGGCTCACTTGACATTTACGAGATTTAATTAATAAAACAAAGTAAAACATATCCTTATTGAAAATAAATGTATTAAATCATGGTAGGTAGGGTGGAAATTAATCTAAATAACATTATTATAAAAGATAATTCTGAAGCCTAACAATAATCAAGACTTGCAACAAGCCATTACGGTTGCCTTTGAAACAAGCAAAGAATCATATTAACAAGACAGACAAATCTAGGATTTCAAGCGGCAAACTATCGAAGTCTTTCACTACAATGCTACCATAGACCGAGAATTCTCCCATGAAAACCAAATCAAATATGAAGCAAGGGCTCAATGTTTGTCATTGATTAACATTGGTAAACTATCCAAACTAAAACCAAATAAATGAATTGACAATGCAACATCCATTTAAAATGTCGAATCAATTAAATAAACCTCAATAGGGTTTAACACTCAAACTACATTCCACAGTCAACATCAAATATCGAAATGGTGGTATCGTAGTTCCATTACAAAGCAATGGCACCGATAAAATTATAAAATCATCCATTAAAAATCATAGAGCTCGTAGCATACCAAAACACATAATGGAATCATTTTAAACCAAATTACCATCACTTTTATCCATTACAAAGTCACCTCTTGGAACAAAACTCTTGAATGGTATGAGACTCCCCAAACCCAAACCTATAGGCTATTAAAACAAAAACATTACTATCATCATTCCCCCAAACCCACGAAAAACCCAACAGGTTGGTTGGTTACAAGCTCACAACATAGAAACCATGCGACCGTATAAATGACCAAAAAATTGGGTAAATGCCCCTTCCACATGGGCTTATCTGTATTTGCGTAGGTTGACCATATCCTTTGTAAACATTGCAGATCACTCGCACTTGTCCCCAAACTTGAACAAAAACAAACTCGATACATATGAGGAGTATGCAATACGTATCAAAACAGAACAAGAATGTAAACAAGATAAAACATAATGGAATCATTTTCATACCTATTAAGAGTTTCACACGAGCACTGTATTCCAAATAGAGTATGCACAGCTCCAACACTAGAGCATAAACCCAATCAAACACCAAACGAAAAACACATCGCAAATGACATGTGAAAAACCCTAGCGCAAGGTTAAGGCTTGAGCATACTCACAACGTGGGCTCATTAAAAGTGCCAGCTTGCCTCCACTTAGTCTCAAAATGAAGCCCCCACCCTATAGTCTGATTTCATTCATTTTTCCATGTAAATATTAAACCCCCTCTCTATAGTTTTGAAATGCACATACTTTTCCAATTAAACTCTAAACCCTCTACACCATAGTTTTAAAGCATGTATTTTTACATTAGTCTTAAATCCCTTCCTCATTTAGTTTTAGCTCAAGCTTTGAGAATTATATTTTTATTACATTGACGAAACCCTTAGTGCTTAGGACTAGCGAGCTGTAGGTGCTAGGATCCTCTTTTTTCGACAGATTTAGAAGAATAGGTTTATCATCGAGTCACATGCAGTAAGAACAGACACGTCATGCGTTAGTTCGTAAGAACTACGTAAGCCCAGTATCGTAGGATTCGTTACCTTTTCGAGTGTGTCGTTAGGGAAAATCCTGCCACTCCTCCCCTTTACATAGTACAAAGGTAAGTCTTCCTCTTCGTTTAAACAAATAAGAACTAGATAATGTAACATGAAATCAAACATGAACAAAATAACATCAGCGACATGAGTAAACTAGATAATATGTACACGACTAAAAGAACATGAAAATATAATAATGACATGCAAACATCATCGTCATATAGAAATCACACGAAAGGAAAACAACAATAGAACTTAGGCTTAGTCCATCTAAGTTTTATTCTATAGTAAAGAGAAGAATATGTCCTTAAAATCTTAGCATTTTTATTAGACTACGAATTATTTATTTATTTAATTATTTTAGGGACATTACAGCCAAGCATGCATGTAATTTTCTGTTTGCATTTTGGGAAAATCTAGCGAATGAGCCTTGTCATTTGTTTCACGTGTTTCATGATTCTCTTGAATGATTTGGTGATTTATTTATTGTCTGCATTTCATGATGTCGTTGAATGAGTTGATGATTTAACTTTTGTCTGCATTTCATCATTCCATTGAATGAGTTGATGATTTATTTGTTGCATGCATTTCATGATGCCATTGAATGAGTTGATGATTTATTTGTTCCCTATGTTTCCTGATTCCGTTGAATTAGTTGATGATTTATTTGTTTCTTGTGTTTCATGATTCCATTGAATGAGTTTATGATTTACTTGTTGCATGTGTTTCATGATTTCATTGAATAAGCTGATGATTTATTTGATTCTTGCGTTAACATCTCGAACTTGTAGTTGTATCTTGCATTTGATAAAGATCTGGAACATGCAGTTTTTCCCGCGATTTGATAAAATATACACATGCAATTCTTGCCCACGATTTGATGAATTTCAGCAAGTATTGTTTCCTTCGTTTTGATCAGATCCATCAAAACTGCATTTGTTTTCCTTTTGGGATTTTTATTTTGTTATGGAATATGTTGATAGATGACAAATCCATCAAAACTGTATGTGTTTAACTTTGGTTTTCGTTTTGGTTATGGTATATGTTGATAGATAATAGATCCATCAAAACTATATGCTTTTACCTTTGGTTTTCATTTTGGTTATGGAATATGTTGATAGATAACATATCCATCAAAACTGTATGCATTTACCTTTGGTTTTTGTTTTGGTTATGGAAAATGTTGATAGATAAAAAAATCCATCAAAACTATATGCGTTTACCTTTGGTTTTTGTTTTGGTTATGGAATATGTTGATAGATAACAAATCCATAAAAAATGTATGTGTTTACATTTGGTTTTCATTTTGGTTATGGCCTATGTTGATAGATAACAGATCCATCAAAATTATTTGTGTTTACCTTTGGTTTTCATTTTGGTCATGGCATATGTTGATAGATAACAAATCCATCAAAACTGTATGTGTTTTCCTTCTGGGATTTTTTGTTTTAGTTATGGAATATGTTGATAGGTAATAGATCCATCAAAACTATATGTGTTTTCCTTTTGGAATTTTTGTTTGGTTATGGCATATGTTGATAGATAACAGATCCATCAAATGGTATGCATTTTCCTTTTGAGATTTTTTGTTTTGGATATGGCATAGGTTGTTGATAACTAACAAATCTTGAAGGATCCTTGTATGCATTTTCCTTTGGATTTCATTTTTTATGACTTATCTTGTTAATAGATAACAGGTCGAGAGAGATTGACAACTATGTTTATGCTTTTCGAGTGTTTACATTTTTTTCTCTTGTATGCGCTGAATTAATTAGTTGATTGAAGAAAAATGTAGATCTAGTCTTGGGATACCCTAGGTATGAGTTTCTGATACGATCTACATGCACATGTCCTTTCTTGTAGAACACTATATGCATTTTCTTCTATTACAGTTTTGAATCTGTCTTCGAGGTTATATGGTATGCATCATGAATCATAGTTAAAGAACCGAATTCTATGTATGTTAAACCTCTACATGGGTTTAGGAGGGGTTGAAATTATGTATCTGGAGATTCTATGACTATCATCTAAGTTTAATTGGTCATTTTATTTTTGGTCTACTGGTTGAACTTAAATTACAGACCTTCCTCTTAACTGTAAATATTACCCTTTCTTGATTTGGGTTGGGATGTGATCTTTTTCCATAGTCCCCTGTTAAACCTAGAATTAATTCCCATTATAACTTAACTTAGTGGATTCATCACCCAACTAGGGGGTGGCTCTAGGAAGGAAAAACTATGACAAATAGAACCAATGATTGGGAGGAAAAGTCGTACAATCCTTTGAGTCGCACAAGTTTTATTCATATTAGCGTAGTAACTGTAATGGTTTTTTTTTATCAAGGAAGAATTTTATCATTGTACCCGCTTGTTATGTAATGTTGCTTAAACTATTACTTGGTTTATGGTGCTCGTATGCACATTTAACATGAATTCAAGTGGTGGTTACAGAAGAAGGATTTCCTTTACTCTCGAAGGACAGTATGGTGAAATATTTCTATAGGTGTACAGATTTTATAAGTTAGGATCCTTTTACTATCGGAAGGCTTGAAGCTAACTAACTTTGTTGTTCCTTAGCGGACTACTTAGGAGACCAAAACCACATCTCCTACTAGTATGCTTAGGAATGATTATTAGTTGCAAAGTACTACCACGTGTCTAACAAAATGGACATGTCTTAACTATGTGTTTAATAATAAGAGTTAGGAGATACATACTTGACAAATAATCTTCTAATGTACTTGTGAGGTTAGATATTGCTTAACATTTTGATTATTGTCTCTAAGATATATATTTGTGCCTACTCTTGTATGGAAATGTAAGAAAAGGTGTGAAATTAAGGAGTAAGTTGCATGACATGTTATTCTGCACATATATACATTATTATCATGGTTTTTAGTAAAGGGAATGAGGCTTGAATATAATAGAAACAATGACTACTAGTTCCATACCTTATAGCGTAAAGTATGAAAACCACTAGTTGTTAAACATAAGAAGTCCCCATTTACATGTTGAGCAGGTGTGATTGTTTTTACAAACTTATAACCTTTAGGATAGATTATAAATCCAACAATACTAACAAATTTGGTGTACTTGAATGTTTCAATAAAGGAAATTTTTACATCATGTACCAAGGACCTATTAACGATTAATGGGTATGTTACATTCCCATCCATCTAGTGTAACTTCCATCTCATCTTGCATCCAAGTGACGTGATGGTTCTAACATAGGTGTACCTTGACACATAAGCAAATGTCTTTTCTTAATTGATTCCTTCCTTTTGAGAGAATCCACATGCCATATATATGGATTTGTACTCCTCAATGCTTACATTAGTTGTATGTTTTATCTTATAGATCCATTTGGAAGATACCTCACATATACCTTATTCATTGGGAACAACTTCCCACATATTATTCTTCATTATGGATTGGTATTCTTTCATCATGGCTTCTACCCATTCTCTCTTTTGAACCAATTCTTCGAAAGAAGTAGGTTCTTTGTCTACAAGATCACACATTAAAGCCACATATCTAGGAAATGACCTTAGAATGGCCACACCCATATTAATACCTAGAATTAAGGCTAGGCTTGAGATATCCTATGTCATGGGTTTAGGTGTTATTCATGGAAATGAATGCCTAAAACTCCTAATCCATGTGGTTAATAAGAGAGTGAGTGAGGGAGGGAGGAGGGATTGGGTGGAGATGAAGAGAGAAGTGGACTTGGGTGGAGAGGAAGAAAGAGGGGCAGTGAGGTTTCATCGAGGGAGGGGGAATGGGGTTATAGAGAGGGAGGGGAGTTAGGGAGTAGAAGAGAAATAAAATATAGGGTGTAAAATAACACATGCATGCTAATATGCATACACTCCATTATGCGTGCGCACTAATACACGTACGCTCCAGTACGCATGCACGCTAATAGGCGTACGCGCCAGTACATGTGCGCGCTATTACATGTATGAACCCTTAAATTCAATTTTTGTTTGGTGCCATTGTAGGTTTGGTTCTAGGTTCAAATTCCCAAACCTTAAGGCTTGGAGTCATTTTTAGCAAAACACACCCAATTTTGTAACTTCATGTTTTTCATTATTTTTTCTACATATGCTCCACTTCTAGACTATTAATGAAATTGCAAACACTTGTCGAGCTTTGTGTGCAAATTCTAACTATATATTTTTTGAATGAATATGTATTTTTAATTGCACTCGTGTCAAATTTATAAATAATATACCTGGTTTATTTCTACTTTAACTTTTGACTAGCTCACTTATTTTGGAAACCCAAAAGAACCCACACAAGAATACAAAAACAAGTGCAAACTAAAAAAGGAAAAAAAGTTTATTGATTATGATAATAACATGATAGGGTGGACCAACACTCCACCATATCATTGACAATTTGGGCTAGTTATACCTATTTTTCATAAATAAAATTTATATATTCATAAGGTAATCCAATTTTCTACATTTCATCTTTTTACACCTAATTATAAAAATATTAGGTGGTACCTCTAATAATTCATTTTAATTATCATATTTCTGGTTTTCCACCATGTCTAATTATCATATTTATGGTTTTCTAACAAGTCATAGTGGGTATCATTACCTTCCACTAGCCCCTGTTTATATTATTTATTTTATTAAAATATTAATTATATTATTATTTTGTTTACTTGAAATTCTCTTGCTTGAGGAAATCTTCTAGGTCCAAATGTCAATTTGGTTGGATTTTGCCATATCTCCTCCCAACTAATTCACCCTAAGAAAAATTAAACATGCCTAATAAAAATTAACAATTAATTCTTTTCCTTAATATTTTATATATCTCATTTTTTAAATAGCATCTTAAACATTTTTATTTAGGTTAATTTTGAGCTTGTTATAATAGTACTATATACACTTTCACATTAAAAAAAGGTTATATATACTTTTAACATTTTCACTTGAATTTTAAACATTTTTATTTACATTAATTTTGAGGTTGTTATATTAGTACTACATACACTTTCACATTAAAAAAGGGTTATATATACTTCTAACAATTTGAATTGAATTTTTAAAAATAATCAATAGACCAAAACATAAAAAAATTAGGTGAATTTTTTTTAATAACCATTGACTACTACTTTCAATTAATTATTTTCTTCCATTTATAATATATTGATTTTACTAATTTAATAATATTTTTTTATAAATAAATTAATTATAACCGTTTTATTTGAATTTCAAAAAACCAATGCACCAAAACATAAGATTGTCCAACTAGTTTTTTTAAAAACCATCGACCGCTAGAGATTAATTATAACAGTTTGATTTAAATTTAAAAAAAAATCAATAAAAATTAACTATAACAGTTTGATTTGAAGTTTAGAAAAACTTACCAATAGACCAAAACTTAGAATTTTTAGATGAGTTTTTTTAATTACCATTTACCACTAACCACTACTTTCAGTCAATTATTTTCTTCCATTTATAATTTTTTAATTTTACCAATTTAATAATAATTATTTTTATAGATAAATTAATTAGGACAGCTGGATAATGTGTGAATGGCTTTGACCTCGTGTCCAAAGAGTAATTGCATTAAATTAAGAACCATAAAGGAAAATAAAAACGGTAATTCTAATTGTGGACCTTGAAATGAGCCATGCCAACCACAGCTGGTTCTATAAATACTCAAAAACTTGACCTAAGGCAATTTGTTTTTGAGGCATCCTGACTAAAAGTGAGCTATTCCAGGCATCGGCACAAGGGCGAAAGCTAAGCAGGCAGGAAGCATCCAATATGGAAGAAACGAATCATCAAGTTGGAAGAGAAGAATCAGCACCTTCATCTTCTGGTAAGAACCCTCCTCACAAATATAGAATTAGGGTATCTGCTAGACTCGCAAGCCAATTATTTGACCTGACCAAGAGACTTGGCTTCAAACGAGATGGAATCACTGTGGAATGGCTAATTAAACAGTTTGAGTCGGATCAAGATCCGCGCAAGTTTTCCTCAGTTCATGAGCTGATCATCGATTTTCCCCAAGACATGAAGAGGAGGCCGCAGCCGGGGATGACGCAACTCAGAAAAGACAAGCACCGCCTAACTGAAGACGGGCGAGATAGAAGAGTTCGAGTGCCGAGAACCTGCTTATCGCAGCTTATCAACTTAACTCAAAAGCTCTCTCACAAATCGAACGGCAAGACAATTGAATGGCTATTCAAAAAATATTGTTTATCTAGCTGCATACGGCCACGGCAGGCTATTCAATCCACAATGGCAACGAAGTCCACTTCACCCTTCACTGCTACGAACTTCAATGGCGCGCATCTCATTCCAGATAATGAGAGCATCGTTATGCCCACGTGCTCCTCGATTACCAGTCAGGATCATAACCAGAATCTTGCAGGACATTACGAACAACGGCAATTTATGGAGTGTGGTTTCAATGCATATCCAAATTCAGTACAACATGGTATTGCACCAGATTCACATCCGTCTGATCTTCATCTTCAGGGATCTGCAAACTACTTGCAATCAACTACATACCCTCGACAGCAGCACACTGTTATACATCCAAATTCAATCAAGTTTCAGTCATGGATGCGTAATGCAACAAATGATGGACTGATTGTGGAGGGAAGGAGAGTTGAACAGCCGCGACAAATGGGCAAATTGCAGAATAGTCGATATTTAAATCACCGGGAGCAAGGATACACCGGGAGCAGTAGAGCTATGGCCGGAGAAAGGCTTGCTGGGCCTGCAGATAATTTCTCATATGCCGAACGAGTATGGACCCCCAATAACACCAGTTCCACTCCCATTACTCAGACATACTTTCCTCAAAATCAATACTCTCTCCCATACGAGAGGATCATCAACAGCAACGGCAACAGCAGTGGAATCGCAATAAACATGGCATATGTTAAACAACTCTGCTCTCAAGGCGTAATGGGCAATGGTTTGGGAGAACGGTCCATAAGTCGACAGGACCACCGACATATTGGAGAAATGCCGGAACCTGCAGAGAGTATAACAAACAGTAACAACAGTGACACCTCGATGTGTTTGCGAGATCTTCAACAACAACTTCGTGATCAAGGCATCGGAGGCGCATGATACACAGTACCAGGATTCAGGAACTCCGATATCCTGGAGGCGGCTCTCACAATTAATACACAAATGGTTATTCATTTCAAAACCCTAATTTGGGCTCTTAATGGCTTATACATGTTGTGTTTGTATGCTTTAAGGCACCATGGATGCACAAATGGTTATTCAACTCAAAGCCCTAATTTGGGCCCTTAATGGCTTATAAAGGTTAAGCTTCTATGCTTTAAGAAACTGTTCGGAAATTAGGCGGCCATGCTCTCATGCTCACTTGTGAGGTAAGCAGAATGTTAATTCTTGTTTTAGTGAACTCTGAGATTCAATGGATTTGTTATCTAATCCTATTTTTTCATTTACGAGTTGGAAATATATTTTATTTTTATTCACATTTGTCTATCTTATTTTATGAATTTATTTGTATTTACTTAAGATATTTTCAATAATAACCTTTTAGCTACTCAGATTATTCAGCAAAGGAAAATGTAAGGAAAATTGAAATACCATTTATTTTTACATAATGACAATGGTTTTAAAAAAAACTTCTCTACACATAAATTAAAGTCAAAAGGAAATTATTCAGTTTCTTTGAATCGAGAAATAGTTAGTGTTTGTTCTCCAATGAGTCGATGTCCACCTTTGGAAGAGAGGGTTACTTCTGCATATTAAAAACATTTATATATACATAAATTAAAATAAAATAAAAAAGAAATTATTCAGTTTCTTTAAATTGAGAAATGGTTAGGGTTCGTTCTCGAGTGGGTCCATCTCCACCTTTGGAAGAGGGGCTTACTTCTGCATATTGTCAGGGTGAAGTGAGAAAATAATCCACTCTTTAATTGAGTACTTAATTTCAGGAAAACCGAGATATGCTCTTACGAGCAGTCTATATATCTAAGTATCTAAGTATCCAGGGAAGGGAGAAATGGCCTCACAAAGGACGGACTTCATCTTTTTACCACTATACCTTCTTTGAATAGATATTGGAGAGAAGTAGCGTGCTCACAAGAAACAGAGTCATCTTTTTGTTCATAAGATACATACTATCGAGAGAGAAGAGAGAGGGTGTTGGTCAAAAGACAAAGCTTCTTTACACAAGTTGTTGATGGTTTACACAAATTGATGGTTTTTGCGTTGAGTAAAGGAGAGGCACAGGAGCAGGGAGCACTTAAAGTTATGCATTTTCTTTTACACACTTTTTGTTGAGTGTTCCACATTGAATTGAAGAGGAAAATATGGATGTCAATAGTTATAAGTTATTGTTCAGATTTCTTTCATTTGTGAAAAAGGACTGGGCTTTTTTTCTCCTTTTATTATTGTCACTATGATAATGAGTCACACTATGGTAGTTAAAAATAATGAAGTAAGAGCATGGTCTTTATATAAGCAATGGTCTCAATTAAAATAAATTGATGTGTAATAATAGACATGTGAGGGATGGTTGCTAGAGTTTCTTTACTCTATTGTATTGATGGATTCGATAACATAAAGTCATTATTTAATACCTCATTTTAATAACCACACCCAACCTAACAAATATAGGGTTGTCAATTAAATCAATTTCCATAACTATGTGAAAAGAATGTATCTTACTTAAGTTCATAAACACTCATTGAGACTAAAGGTAAATAAAAAAAGAATTTACCCATTTTTCCTAAAATTGCCATGCCGAAAATGGGTTTGTTACAAATGGTATCGTTTACAACACTTGGACCTAACAAACCTAATGAACTCGTTTGCATACAGGTATGTACTAACCTTGTGAAGAATTTATTAATTGTGAGACTTTAAGTTTACTTATTGGTAGACATGCTATAGCTATGCTATCATTTTAATGATCAAAGTAAATGAACTCGTTCATTTAGAATCATGTGCTTCAATGCATGAAGCTAGTTGTCAAAACTTAATTGCAAAAATACATGTATGAAGAGTGGAATTTGTTATACTTTTAACAAGGCGATATTTTTGATTTCATTGGATATTTAGTATGAGAAAGTGGCTATGTGTTAACATGTAGCTAGTACGTTGCTTTCATACACTTAGATACATTATAGTGGAAACTTTGTACATATTAATCTTATTTTAGTGTTAAAGGCTCTTACAGTTAAGATATAGCCATAATTACAAGGATAGGTAGAGTTATGTGACAAGGTTTAATGATAGAAGCTAAATGAGTGAGGATTATAATATTTAGAATATAAGTTATTAGGATAAGGTTGTAAATTGATGAAACAAACAAGTTGGAGTTTTAATTGTGTGAAGAGTTATTCCTAAATATTTAAAAGGGTAGGTGCAATTAATTTACATGACTTTATGCCAATGTTTGATTTTAAAAGGATTAAGTTAATGTTAAAAATTGAGTGGTTGATAAAGTTATCCAAGAAACTATAGCATGTTATTGGTGGGCCTTATAACAATAATGGACTTAAATCATCCTATGAAATTATTATTAGCATTATTTTACAAAAAAAATTATATCTAAAAATAAAGAAACATATGTGAGTGGATTAAGAATTTATCAATGACTTAATATATACACACATTAGATCTAATGGACTTGGTTTGTTTGGTTAAAGATTGGTAGAAAACAATACAAATATACCTTGACAATGTTCCATCATGTCATGTGCATAATGGTATGTTACAATTCAAGCTTAAGTATAATTCACTGAAATTTTATTAGAGAGGTTGAATGCATGGTATCGATAATATGAGTTAAGGATGTTGAAGAGGAAACATGGTGAAGTAAAGTAGAAGTAACACCAAAAGCTTTAGAAAATAAGGAATGCATTTAGATTAAAGTGCACATCAATGAAAGGTATATGCAAATGTAGTTACGACTATTTTGTTATGAAAGTAATGCATTGAGATTATGAAAAATTTGTTGTATCAAAAGATGATGGACATTCTATCTAGAAACTTGCTACTATATTTTGTTGTTTCCTTTGAGATTATGATCTAAATAATTTTGGCAAGAAAGTGTGAGTGAAGTATGCAAGTACTTAAGGTTGCAAGAAACACCGCCAAATGGGAAATGAGTGAGATGATAGAAAGAAAAAGGTGAATTCCTCAATTGAAAGAGGTAACATCTAGAATGAGTATGACTCATTGATTATTATGAAATGTTAGCAAGATGTTTTCACCTAGTAAATCAATTTCCTTATGGAAAAACTTACTCTAAATAACTTGATATGCTTAGAATATACTTGGTTAGAAGTTTTGAAAATTTGAAATGAAATACTGAGTATGGCAACCATGACATTCTTGAAAATTGTCACTTATGTATATGGCATATCTGTGATAAGGCAATTTAATTATTGAATTTTTATTTGTTCACACATGCATAAATAATAGAAGTATCAAGTTATGAAACATGTTAACTTGTTGTTAACTCTTTTGAGCTGACCATGAGGGATGCCCTCGGTTATATCACTAGTGCAAAATGAGAGATTAGTGACCATGAGACCAAAAATTTTGGTCACCACAATTTTTTTCAAGGGATAAATGACCAAAATTGATAAATTTAAGTGGGATACCTAAAAAAGACCAAGGTAAATGACCACTTTTGGTCACCGTATAAAACTAAACTAAAAAAGACCAAGATAAACGACCAAATTTGGTCACGGGATATCTAGAGTAAAAATGACGGCATAAAAATTGGTCATTTTTAGTTGTGGATCACTTTGGCAATGGAAAATGACAATTTTGACAATGAAATTCTACATTTTACTCATTCTAATACTGCAAATGGATATAAAGACCCCCTAGAACTTAGTAAATTGTAGACCACCTCATGTGTCACAACTCCATTGTTGACAGCAAATTAGCTATGACAATGTCCTACGATGAGCTATAGCTTATATATTTGAAAATAATTATACAAATATACCTCTATACTTTTGTTTTTAAATATTTTATATATAAATAATATTAATTATTAAACTATTTGCATTATAAATTTAAAAAAATGTTATTAAGTATTTTTTACTATATACTATTAATATATATGCAAAAAAAATTAACTTATATATTTATTACAATAATAATTATGATCATAACAATCTCTTCTTAAGCATTATTTAAAGATGAATCCACATAATTAGTTAAACATATGAATATGCATCTCTTGATAGCATTTCTGAATAATATTATGTTTACATAATATTATTCAGAAATGCTATCAAGATATGCATAAACATATATGTAATATAAG
Organism: Pseudotsuga menziesii; assembly: GCA_001517045.1. Taxonomy (NCBI): domain Eukaryota; kingdom Viridiplantae; phylum Streptophyta; class Pinopsida; order Pinales; family Pinaceae; genus Pseudotsuga; species Pseudotsuga menziesii. The sequence continues at coordinate 174,811 of LPNX011167507.1, read as the reverse complement.
TTGTATAATTATATATATTGTATATTTTATATTAAATATAAGTATATATTATATATAAATAATATAAAAAAATAATTATAATTACAAAACAAAGGCATGAAAGGCATGCTATATACACAAAACCCATAGTCTAATATACACAAAACCAAAAGAACATGAACTCGTGACCAAAGCTACCATGAAGTGATGAAATTTGAAAGGAGGTGTATTTTGCGCCAAATATGTGGATTTGGTGGGAAGGGTATGTTTCATGGGGTTTTGAGAATCAATTAAGGAAGAGCCACAAAGCGAGAACAAGACACAAATCTAGGAGGACTATGAATCCCACCGAAAACCTGGAAGTAGGTATGTGCCAAATCTTTGGATTTGGTTGGAAGGGGACATCTTATTTGGAAATTGGGAAAAGTTGTTTTAGAATTCAATTTTGAGAGGGTTTGGAGTGAAATTATTTGGAATTTAAAGGAGGGGATTAATAATTCGGTAACTGAAGTTTCCATGGAGTGAATTCCAGGAATTATAATGGCAAACCAAGAATCGAGAGGTAATACTCTACAAATTATTTAGAGTCAAAATTTCTGTCTTATTTTGAGGTATTTCATTTATGTCTTTGAGTTGTGGAATTACAAGGTAGATGAGGAAAGAGTTTACCAAAAAACGTTCTGTTGGGAGAGAGTTCTATTGATTGTGAATCTCCTGTAGTGATTTGTTTCCAAGCCTTTTGTTTTTTCCTCTGTTAATAGCTGCGCATGGACAAGAATAGCTCAGGTTGGATTTTGCCAAAAGATCATGTGTCAATCCTTTGATGTTTAGGTTTTTCCCCTTGAAGTCCATTAGTCTCTGAGGTTTTTAAAACCCTTATGCCACACTCTATTGCACTAGTGTGTGTTCCCAAGTAGGAGCCTCTCTTTACCTTTGCATTAATTGTTGATGCACATAACTTGTTAATTATTTCTAACTGAATTTTTCGCTAGAATTATTCTAAAGTATTTGAATGTGATGCTTGCAGTCACTTGGATGAAACTGTTGTAGAATGGTATCATCCAAGAAGTCAAGCCTTGATATTGAAGTGGGTGCCAGCCGGGAAGGTGAGATAATTGGTGTTTCATAGCACATCTGCTGGATAAAAATGTCTTTATCAGAAGGACATATGCACATATTTTGGGAGTAGATCAACTAGCTTCTTAAAATAAAGGATGCCAGGATATCCACTCATCTTGCTCTTATTTTTGATCCAAATTGTGAATGAATTTTATTTGGTCTACCCTATATGCACATATACTATTAGTAATTACCCCACTAGGCAGACCAATTGTTATTTTAGGATGGAAATATTAGAAAGTATTATCACTACTCTCAGGAGTTATAGCTAGAAGTCAACAGGCTCCATCTTCTAGCTTGAATAGTGGTATTTATTTCCCAATTATTTAATTCGTTAATTTAATTTCTCTTGCTATTAGTGAATTTATTTCATAAATGCTCAAACTACATTTCTCATGTTTTGGAAAAGAAAGGGCATATTCTATTTTTCCATTCCTGGTGTTTGGATATTGTTTAATAAAATCCTTTTTTTGGGGGGCAATGTTTCTAATATGTGGCAAAGTAGTACTTGTCAAATTTAATGCAATAATGGAGGAATTTTGCAAACCTGATGAAGCTAGTTCACCAGGGGACAATGCATTACATAGCAAAGGAGGATGTAGCATTTATATCCTAAACTTACATCTGTAAATTATGTATATGCTTTTCCATAAACACATGTCACATATCCTGGTGCAATAGTGTCTCTCAAAAATATATATCAAACTCTATTTTTCTTTTCAGGTTGAAGAGGAAATGTTGTACTATAGGCTGATGAGGCAGTTTAATATTTCTCAATGCACTAATAAATAACAATGTTGGTTTATTGCTTAATTACTAGTTTTGATGGTTTGATTCCTTTCTCAGTTCTCAAAAATATAAATTGATATTAAATCAAGATTGGCATCAAGAAGGATTTAAAATCTCTTTCAACATTACAGATCCAAATATATATTGACCTGAGATAGTACTTAGATGTATGTTAATTTGATCCCAAATGTGTGTAGATAACATACATGTTGTAGGCTTTAGGGGATGCTTCATGTTATCATGTGGCTTTACCGATGTCCATTTTCTTGTAGATCTAGAGTTCTTGATATTTTAATCCTCGGTAATTAATGGGATGGAATTCAATTATGTGGTGAGATCTTAGCACTCTTAGTGTGTAGATATCTATCAAGACAATCCTAATAACTTCTTTAGGTTGACTTAAAAGGCTTATTTTCCCTTGTTTCTTCAAATGATATATGATATCCTAACCTAATGTTGGTTTTGTTAGATTGACAGTTTTTTGCTATACCTTTCCATTACAATCCTGTCATTGTACTCCAACATTTGCATCTTCCCATATAACTGATCCTTAATGAAAAAGTTGAATGATATGATATCCTATACTAATGATGGCTTTGTTAGATTGAATGTTCAGTTTTATGCTATACCTTTTGCATTACATTCCTATCATTGTACTCCTAGAACATTTGCATCTTCCCATATAATTGATCCTTGATGAAAAAGTTGAAGTCTTGTTCCTTTGTGAAGTCACATGGGCATATGTATCTATATATGGATGGTGAGTATCTTTTAGGTTTACCAAAAATGATAGGGAACTTTGAGTATAATTATTATTAGTCAACGACAACTTTGTTGGATTCTGAATGTTTATAGGGATTCTATTAGGTAGCAATTAATTGACTACAAATTTGTCAATCAATATCTATAACAGTGCATGCCATGTCCGATGTGGCTGTACACTCATCAGTGACAAATGACAATGTGTTTCATCTCAACCACTGCCATTGTTGAGATATGGTCAGTCTCATTGTGGGATGCATCTGGAAATATTTTGGATGGTATTGCAAATCCATGCGATCACAGTTGGTGAGAAAATGATTTTCTCCGTCTTCATAGATATCCATGAAACATCATAGCATCTTTGGGGACTTGCACTTGGTTTTAACAAGCTGATTGATAAAGTGGGAAGTGGGTACCAGCCATTTGTCAGGATATTTTCTATTTTTGGAATTGATAAGTAAATTACTTATGTTGCCTTATATGAGGTAACCGGTGTGGGATTAAATACTAAATGGGTTTTAGTGATGGCTGTCATATCAGAGGATAATGGGGAAGAAACTCCCCTATAGGTCTGTCTTCCTTGACTTGTTTAATTTTAATTTTATTCTTTGCCATGAGTGGTATTATCACAAATTTCACATTCACAGAGAGTCCTTGTTTATAATAGGTCCACCTCAATGGTGTTGCAACTTTTATTGGCAAGTTTGGACTTACAGTGGAAGTTGTAGTTTTTGTCATCCTCTTGATTAGGTAAGTGATACTGTACTACCTTTGGCTGTTTTCTCTAAATTATTTGTGTTTTGCACTGCCACTTTGTATTGACTGTAGTTTGTGTTTTGTTTTATCAAATGTTTTATAGGAAATACAAAAGACTCTAATGGGAAAGCCATGTTTCAAGTAGGAAATACCAAGGTTGGAGACACCGTTAAGGTAATTGTAACATCTTCTCGATTGCTCTAGGTCAACATGTCCTACTTTCAGTATCTTTTCAATATTATGCTTGAATGGATAGTTTGTATAAAATCAGTTGTCTTTGTTTACAAAAATGTTGAGTAGTGTCTTGTCCAAGAATTATATGAAAATGTACAGAAGATAAATACTAATGGAAGTATTTGTTTGTAGATTTCCATTATCATTGATGCAGTTCCAGAAGTACTTCCATTGGTAGTCACCTTGACGTATGATTAATTGCATAATTTTTTCTAGATTTAGCGTATTCAGATTAATATCTAGTGACTGTCTATGATTTATTTCAGAGTGGTGTTTCGTTTCTTAACATGTTTTCTTGTCATTTTATTGACAGTTTAGCTTATTCAATGAGGAAGATGATTGCAGACAAGGCTTTGGTTAGTATCTGATTCACAATAATTTATTACTATGGATGGATGGGTGATTGGTCTTTCAACATCTAGAAATTTACCCCATTCCAGGTACGAAGGTTGTCAGCATGTGAGACTATCGGTTCTGCTACAAAAATTTGTAGGGACAAAACAAGGACACAAACCTTGAATCAGGTTGGCCTTTCTTATGGGTTTATATCTATGGGCATGATTTCTTCTTATAAGTGTGCTGGGCTATGATAAAACATGGAATTTCCCAATTGTTATATGATTCCTCTTTTCTCATGTTTATAGGATATGTTAAGAAGGAATTTGTCAACCGTCCTCAGACACAAGAGAGTTGTATTACTAGAATTGATGCTTCTTCTACCTCAATAAGGTAAAGGTTTTGTTTGTATTTTTTTCATCATTTCTTTAATTTACTATGAAAATATTCTTGACTTAGAATTCACATTGGTTATGATTTTGTTTTTGACACCCTGTATGTGCTTTCTTCTAGGTGACCAATATTGATCAGTGTTCTCTTTTAATTCTTCTGCCTCACCCAAACCATCTTTTTTACAAATCTATCTAGAACTGCATTGAGAAAACCCAAGATGCAAATGGGATTGAATGGTACTTTCCTCATCTTTGATAAGCATGTAGTCATTTTGAATGGGAAATGCTTTCAATCCATACTTCTCGACATTCTTGCAATAATCAAGGCAATGCTTGCCATTTGACATACTCTTTGCAACATTACTTCTAGGTTTATTTCCAACAGATGTTGTTTCTTGAGCAATTAAAGTAGCCCTGTTTTTCCTTTTAGGTAGAAAAGTATCTTGTGATGTAAGAAATATTTTATCATGCTTCATTATATTCATATACTTCCTCCGAGATGAACTGTTGGACTTGAGAATATACCATTTTTTCATTTTTAAGTAGTTTTTCCTTCTTGAAACATTAAGAGCTCTAACTAGCAAGTGCCCCAGTGCTAATGGCATGATTTTGAAAATCCTCATGTATTGCTTCCAAAGTTTCACCTTTTTACTATGTAAAAGAATATTTGAATCCTTCTTTTACAACAAATAACTACACTCCTCTGTCATATTAGATAGACTACCAAGTTCAGTTATCTTTGATTCTGAGCTATTACAGAGACATTTCCTGAGGATGAAAGGTTAGTATCATTATTCCCCAAATATGACACATGGCTAATCATATTAGTATGAATGACCAAGGGAGCTTCATCAACTTGATACACATTAGAAACACCCTGATTGTTTTTTTTACCATCTGGAATTTCCTTAGGAAGAGAATATCCCTTACCATGCTCATGATTCATCATATCCCTATTTACCAAGTGTTTATCTGGCATTTCCTTAGTAGGAGAATGTCTTTTTCCATGCTCATGACTCATCATATCCATGTTTCCCAAATGTTTAAAAATTTTGTGCCCTTCACTGGCAACAACAATACTCAAATGTATGGAAGTCTTATGCCCATTATCAGTATGATACACCATACATACATTACTCATAGGTATAGCATCTTACATCCCATTGCTAGCAGCACCTTGTGTGGCTATACTTCCATTTTTCATCCCATCTGAGTTACATGTAGAGGGAATCTTTGACAAATATTTAATGCTAATAGGTTTCTCACTAGAAGAAGATGGAAGCCTGGTATTTTTCCTCGATTCTGTAACTTCCAAAAAATAATTCCTATCTAAAAGTGTTTCCTTTCTAGATACTTAATCATTTGCTTCTAAAATTGTTGCATTGTTAATATAGACGGAAACCTATGTCTATATTAACTCTCATAGATGCTTACATGATGTGAAATCCTATAGCTTGGTGGTCTTGAATAATTCCTATTCGTACCCTAATACATGATAGAATCCAGTGGAAATGCTACAATCCTACCGACCCTGAAATCCTGTAAAAAGGCTACTAAATTCTGAAAGTGATATGAAATTTTACTTTCTCCATATGAAGTCTAATGAGGTTGGAATCACTCACTAACATCCTGAAATAATTAATGGTCAATTCGCTATCTCTGTTTTGTCTTAAAGGGACATCAAGACAAACAAGGTGATATTTTCCTACATGTCACAAATCCCTCACATGCACTTGGGTGACCCAGAAACTTCTAAAAACATGCCTGAAACGTCACTAAAAATAGCCAAAATGCCTTGGAAACATCCTTGGTCATAGCATTTGATGTTTTCCAATTTGGAAACATCATATGATACATCCAAGGACGTTGCAAGGAATTTCATAACCGTTTCCTCATTTCTACGATGGGTACACCACCATTCTAAGTGTTTCCTGCAACTCAACAGGAAGGATTCGGTGTTGGAAGAGGCATAATGGATTTGTGCTATAGCAAAACCAGATAAAGGATGGGCATCACAAATAATGCACCTCGAGTGAAAACTCTTTTTCTAACATACACACAGGCCCAAGCTGCTCCTCCCCAAGGAGATCACTCAACTAAGTATATTGGGGGCTCCTATATAGGTCTTCTTTTAATTTTTGAATTTACATTCCTGTTTATCATGGATATCCATTTACAAACCTAGAAAGGAGTGCTACCTCCTGATGTATCTCTTCCACCCTATAGATCCCTAATCTGGTCAATTTTTTTAATAAAATCAATCTATCAATTATATGCAAGATATAGGAACATTTGTTACCGGGCTCAGAATAGCTAGGTAATGTCATGCTTGCTTAAAGGACATAGACTATAATGCACTCATTTAAAATTGTTGCAATACTGCTAATTCTAATTATTTCTCTTCCACATATTATATTTTCCTGCAACAGTGATAGTTAAAAAAGTTGTTCTGCAATAATATCTTTGGCATCTATTCTGCCATGTTAGTAGAAAAAGTTTAAACAAATGAAAAAACCTGCAAGATCCTATGTTCCTGATATATATATACACACACACATTCTTATATACTGGGTTAGATATCCAAAGGCCATTTTTAATATTACGATCTAAGTCATATAAATACCACACATTATTAATTTACCAATTTTTTTTTTAAAATATGGTGAATTTATTAGATAACCACTCTTGCCAAAACTTGGGGCAAATGTTCTGACATTTTTTTCCCTGATTGGTTCAAGTTGTGGTATTAATAGCGGTAAATAAACGACAACTCTTTGGCTATTGTAGCAATTTGAAGAGCCAAGGAAGGAAGATCTGTATACCTACAGTATCAGTCCCAAAGGTGAAAAACCATTTTTGTAGATAAATGTTGCATCCTTGGAGGTTTTTTTAGTTGCTTTAATATTATTGAATATCTCAGTGGGGATCAAATTTTTTTTTGTAGATTAATGTTGCATTCTCAGAGGTTGTTTTATTTTTTCTAATATTATTACAAACTCAATGAGGATTCAAAACACTCACTGAATCAAGCTTACTGCTGAAATTATCTAACCATACTCAGTAAATAGTGGGGAGGGTTTACAAGATTTGACAATTATTCAGTTAGTATAAATGAAGATGGAAATTCCATACCAGAAACTTGATGAGTCCATACTAGAAACTTTCAAATTCCATACAAAAAATTTCCTGTTTTGTTAAAAACAAATAGCATTTTTTTTAGCCTTTTCTATTTGTATCAGTTTCATTTTAGAATTTTTTCTAGTTTTCTTGAATCCAAATGATATTCCTGATCTTCAAATTTGTTGGGTTGATCTTGTGTTCAAACCATGTGACTTTGATTTTTGTTACATGTAAAAAGAATGGTTGGTGAGGCATAGGGCCTTTTGGATTTTTGTTTACATGTAAAAAGAATGGTCTTAATTGGGCCTTTTGGACATATTTGAGAAGGTTTCTTAAAGGAATCCTTTGGATTGGTTGCCATGTGGACAAGTGGACTGCCTTGGTGGTTTCAAGAAATAAATTTTTTAATTATGTAGAGATGGTGGAGAGATGGAATGCTAGATCTTTTCTTTATGTAATCCTCTATAGTAGACATTGAAGATAACGTATGACAATATCTATAAAGTCTGTATGAGGTATCCTTTTAACCAAAACCTTTAATCCATACTATATGGAGATCCAAAGAAAATTTGGCAAGGCGTAAAATTTCTAGTAAATATAAGACATGTTTTTAAAAATATTGGAAACCCTGTACGTAAATTGTAAGACATGTTTCTATTACCAACCTAGTCTCTCTTCTATTATCTCCTTATCCCTTTAACTATGTTATCTTATGTTTATGTTAGTTTGGATAACCCAATTAATACACCTCGAGGGACAAGGGGTAGTTTTTTGCCAAGTTTAAATTGGTGTAAGTGGGGTGAATATTTAACCTTTTTCTTAATCATTGGGAAGATGGAAGATGGGGGATAATAACTTGAGAAGTGCCTTGACATTCAACTCTTTTATTATTTAAGAACATACATTATTTTAAAGGATTTTAACTTCCTAATATAATTTACCTCCACAATAAATTGTACCAACATATTTGAATTGTACAAAGCTCTTATATAGATTGCACTCTACTATCATTGCTTTCATTGATATCTTACCAATGTAGGTTAAGGCATATCTTTTATTTTATTTTTTAGTTTGGGTCAGTTGCAGCAATAGTATGGTTAACAATTTCCACCATATTGGAGTTAACTATCTGAAAACTTGGAAAAATAAAATGGTTTGGAGTTCAATTCAGATTCGACATAATCACTGAATTGGTACCCAAACTGAACAGAACTGCATTCAAATTTTACCAAAAAATAATGTCAAAAAATTCAATTTCCAAAAAGCATCCTAACAAAATCATTAAAAAACTAAAACAAAAAACATATTGATTTACCCTACCCACCCTGTTTGCACGGGGATTTCTCAAGATTTCTGAAGTTTTGAACATGTGAACACTAACAGGATCCCAATCTTATGTAAAAATAAGATAATTTTATTAATGTCTAACAATTAACCACAAAATTAGGTCCATGACTCCATAGGACTGTGATAGTACATTGAGTGCCAATATGAAAGCATCTCCTGAAACAATTTTAAGAGTAATGAGATATTAAGTTCTAAGAACAAGTTAGAAACTAGGGGCTAAATGTCTAGCTAATTGATAGTATAAGATAAGGTGCCGGTATAAAGTGGACTGAACACTATATATTTATTTGTCTATAGAGTGAACCAATGACTGTAGAGAAAACTTCGAGATATACAATTCAGTAGTGGGTTGAACTAGTAAATAGTAACACCAACAGTGAACTTCAAAGTCCAAACTAGTGAACAGTAATACTATAAAAACAACTTCAAAGTTCGAACTAGCGAATAGTACCATTAACAGTTAACTCCAAAATTCAAACTAGTAAACAAAACATGGTGTTCCTTAATGCAGATGCTCTCAGTATGTGCCTAGTGAGTGAACTAAAGAATCTACCAGGTATTTAGAGTCTAGACACCTATATTCTCCATTTGCAATCTTCCTATTTGCTTAGAATTCTTTAATATTTGGGAAGCATGTACATGTGCAACTGCATACCCTGCTTCGTTCTCAAAATATCTATAGACTAGGACATAGTTAAAGAAACGGTAACATCAAGATTCAAAACCCCCAAAACAAACATATACACATACCTGCAAGTTAAAAAGAGAGCATCAAAGTAGAATTTAACCACAAAACCTTTTCTAGCAGCCTCCAGAGATATTTTTCATCTGATATATATGTGTACCTTTTTCTAAAGGTTTAAACCAACTAAAGTTTTGCAGAGATTTTATATTTTTTGTTTCAAAGGAGGCTGGTTTTGAATAGTCAATTAATTCTGAAAAATGATATTTTATAAGTCCAAACTTCAAAATCAGACATAGACTGCTTTTAAATTCTCAATTAATCCAAAAAATTTAAAACCCTTTTTTTTTATATTTCTTGGTGGACAAGTAATCTTGGAAGAATCCTTTGGAGGCTGGTGTGGACATCATGTGGTTGCTTGGACCATTTGACTAGTTAAATACCATTTGAAGAGGATCCAATTTCAGCAACCAAGCAAAGAGCAGCATGAAGGTCCGTACAGTCAAAGAGGAGCCAAGTTCAGCAACCAAGAAAAGAGCATCATGAAGGTCTGTACAAGGCATATCCGTACAGTCATACGAATTGGAACAAACAAGTTCCATGCAATCATACAGACAGCCTGTACAACAAGATGTTTTCTTGATTTTTGGCAAGTAATTTTCCTCAATGAGTGTATATATTTATTCGATTTGAATGTATCATTCAATTGTTAGTTTGATTGTTTGTGGAGGTTCCTTTGTAAGCTTTGAATTATTAATGAAAGGTCGATTTGAAGGAGTAAATTATTTGTGTATTGTTTTTTGCTTCCGTTGTTTACATTCCACCAGTATTTGTAATTGTTCATTTTTACAAGATTATAACAATATATCTTATTTGCATCTAAACAATAGGATCTCTAGAAGAAATACAAAGCACAGAAACAAAGAACACAAGAATTCATACTGGGAAACCCAATCGAGAAAAACCTAGCAAACCCTTCATATAGAGATAATGACTTCTGAGAATAGGGAGAGAGAGAGAGAGAGAGAGAGAGAGAGAGAGAGAGAGAGAGAGAATGTCTCTCTAAGATATAATCTCTTCCTCATGTAAGAGAGAACTTGCTTGTTGTGAGTGTGTGTCTCAAATGAGGAGTGTCTCCCCTCTATTTATACTTGTTTTGTAGGTGACTTTTCCTTATGGGGATGACTTGTCTTTTTGTGTGGATAAAGTACAATATCATTTTATTTCTTGAGTCGATATTACAAATACAATATAACATTGTTCTTTTTAGGGTTTTACAAGACAAATACAACAAGAATATCTTCTGAAGTTGCATCTTAATTCAACAAGGATCGTGGAAAGTGTAAAATCTATTTAGGATTGAAATTTTTGCTTCAACATTCAAAGCCAAGATCATTTTGGATGACTGTATAAGTAGGCTCTTTAGATAGGTTTAAACTTTAAAGCTTCTAGTTTTGAAAAAGAGAGATCTACTGCCAGGAGTGTCACAAAGGCAACTTGCTATGTATATTTGTTTTCTTCTTTAAATATAAGTAGTATTTCATAAACTTTTATCCTTGGAAGATATAAATCCAAAAAATTAACTTTCACAGAACATTAAAATAAGATCATGCATTCAACTAATTTCAACAAAAAAGAATGCCCACCAAAACTGAGTGTTACATTTCTAGATGGACAAGGAAGATGAATTTAAAATTAGTTATTCTTGGAAACATGTAATTAATTGTCTTTGTTTAAGACATTGCAGTAGTCAGGCTATGTCTAGAAACTATCCTATGCAAGGAAAGAAATTACAAGCCTGGAAACTATCTTATGCAATGTAAGAAATCGATAATTTAACAAAATATAAGGAGAATTTTAGAGCTGTAGCACAAAAGTCAAAACTGTAAAAATTAGAAATATTAGGCTTGGAAACTATCCTATGCAACTTACAGTCAATATTTTGGCAATAGATATGTGGGTTGGATCTCCACAACAGATTGTCAAGCAATAGAAAATACAAATCTGAACATTGTATGCCTATTGTATATAAAATACACAAATTAAACCTTTGTTGCAAAACTCAGACTCACCAAAAACTAAAAGGGGATTTATCATCATCTTATGAAATCAGTAACTTTGGAAAATATTGGTAAAAACTCAGCAAGCATTAAAAAAATATATATTCAATTTATCAGTTAAATTTAACTAGAAACTAACAGCACTCATGGTCCATAGTTATAGTCCATGAAATATTTATTAAGATTGATTAATCTGCAATGAGAAATAAGATATCACAGAGAGAAAAATCACCTAAATGAGAGATATTTTTTTCATTCAGAGACCTTTTTGAAAAATTTGGGAGCTTTCTGAAAAAATTGGGAGCTTTTCAAAAAAAGACAAAATTGAGAGTTTTTGATGCCAGAGTTTTTGCTCTAGTGAGATGGTAAAAATTTATACTCCATACTTATGCTTGAGGATTGTGAATAAGATACCCAGCCTCCATGAATCTAGCATTAGGACTTGAATTTCTTTCGAACTTGATATATAAGGACCCCTTTCATTTGTGGAAGAAGGTCTTAGTCAAGAAATATTATAACACAATGGACAGAAAAAGAATAATGGACTGTTGGAACTATGCATTGAGGGGATCTTAAACCCATTTATTTATTTTTCCAGGAAGTGGTAATCATATTACGATCTGGGAAGATAGAGTAATGGCAGGGTTACACTAGACAGAGTAATGGAAGGGAAACACTTAAAGGAAAAGGAGGACCTTCAAAATATCAGACAATGGCTAATAGTAAAAAAGACTCCACCATGGAAGAGTGGTTAATCTAGGGAAAAATAAATCCATTTTTGATCAGGAGGAAGTTCCCTTTAGACTTTCTGAATCTTCCCTGAGAGATTCATATAGAAATGAATGATTTCTATTGGCTTTAAAAAGGTCTACTCCATTTCAAACTAATCTGGAAGACAATCATCACTAGTGTGTCTCAATTGACTCGTGCACACTAAATGAAGTATTTAACTTTATTTAAGAACCATAGTAATTGAAAACAATAGTAGAGAAGCAGTTCAGTAATCAAACAAAGAAATTCAAACCTTATGAACATGAGAGTTTAATGCTTTAATTAGCAGGTTCCTACACTGAATACCTAAGTCTACAAGGTTCATGGATCCGGATGTAGGGACGGGCACAACTGCAGGTACACAGATGTCATTTTTGAAATCAGAGTGTGTTAGGTTGCAGTGAAGGTGCATTGTGTGTGCATGTGTATATTAAAGAAAAACTAAAATTTAGGTAGAGCAATAAAAACTTGAAACATAAAATCCTGTGATCTAAACTATAAAACACTAAAACCAAACCTTGACCATTGAACAAAAGCACTTCAAAAATTATATAGCAGAATCACTTTCCAATTTATATGGCTCTGCTAGAACTTGGCGAAAATGGTGCATAGTTTGTGGAATTGCGACTTGAGGAATGTTGTAGGTGTACAATGGCAAGCAAAGAAATTGATAATTGTAACAAAGTATAAGGATAATTTTGGAGCTGTAAAACAAAATTCGAAAGTGTAAAATCATAGGTTAACTGCAACAAGGTTCAAGTTGCAACAAAAACTACTGTTGATTTGAATGTGAACGATGCAAAAAATCAACAAAATTGTCTCGCACGGGAAGCTATCTCGTAATAAATTTCAAATGGAAACAGTTTGCAACAGGATGGAAAAGGCAAGGAACCCTTGAAAGAAAATGCAACCAAGAGAGGTACGTCTAGTTCTTCTTACAGAGTTTGCTAGCAAAATATAGGAGATTTGTAACTTGTTATGCTGTAAAAGAAAGAAAGGGCATCTTCTCATGAAAAATAGTGAGAAGATTGTACAAATTCCTTTGTCACCACCTCAATTTTTGCAACAAAAACAAAATTAATTGGAATAAGAGATTGCAAATCTATAGGAGAAATAAGTTTCAAAATTCACAGGGTAAGGGTAGAATGTCGAAATCAGACTACAATCAATTGCAATATCAATAACTTCTAGGATACTATTATGAACCTATTGGCTCTAAGTGTTTCTATTATCCATTTGTTATATTGTATGAGTGGCATTAAATTTTAATTTCTTAAAGCACAGCATATCACCAATTAACACTTAAACTGAATTAGAGCTAGATTGAAGTTAAATTATTGTTGGATTTGACAATAATTTAATTTCCATCATAAATTGCAATACAGTAAACAAGTATGAACATAGTAATTGGCTCTCACATCTTGTTCCAATGAAGCTTGATGTTCTAATGGTGTGCACCTTGCTATATCCTTAGCATTTAGATTTAAATGTGTTCCCGATCCCTAAAAGGTTATACAGGAAAAAAAAAAGAGGGTATTAGATAAATTGGCAAATAAGAAGAGGAAACAAAATTTCAATCTGTATCTTATAAATAGAATATTAATAAATGAGAAAAGAAAGCATTTACTATTTATTGTTTTTGACCTTCTTCTACAAGAGAAATATAGTTAACTTTTCTTAACATTTGATACTTGTTTTGGGAAAAGATTCTAGAAAAATACAGTAGACATTAGATGAAAATGGGACTGGGTATAATTGATGCACAGTAGTGACCTCCTCACCTTCCTTGTTGTATTCCCAACTTTAGAAGGCAATATGTCCCAGTTTGGAGAGGCCCCTTTGTTATCTAAAGCACTACCTAAAAGAAAACTATGAAAGACAATTCCACCAAAATAGAAAGCCTTGTAGATCTAAATTTATTATACCATCAAGTCTCCTTTTAGAATTGATAAGAAATATTGCAACATCAATGTATTGTACTAAATTCATTAGCAATAAAAAAAATATAAGATTGGAATTATAGGATACATATTCAACTTAGAGAGATTTGGTCATTTTGTATGATCATATTTTTAAGTCTGTTGAGTAAGCCTTTAAAGGGAATATTGTTAGAAAGCAGACATCCTTTGATCAGTGATTTATGTATTTCATACCATATGTTGTAGCTTCCTTGATGATCATTTTCATTTTTGTGGCATACTACATCAGTATTATACAAACAAACTGCAAGGCATGATCAGTCTCTATCTATTACAATGTCCAAGACAAGAACTGTTGTATACTTACAATTATGGACTAGGTGCCAAGTTCAGACTAGCATGAAGAAGATAAATTTCCTTATTGAAATCAAGTTTAAAGAGAATATACTACTGCGATAAAATAATTGAAGGGCATCCCATGTTCTAAAGAGATAAGGACTAGTCACATCTTCAGGTGACCCTGGTTTATTTTAATTTTATAGTTTAGCACATGGGTCTACCCATGTTGGTACACCCACAAGTGTTATACATTACAGGAATCCTTTTTCTTGTTTGCTCAAGTTTGGTGCTTGTATGCTATTTTGTAATTGCTAAGAACCATGTAGTGTACATATTGTTTTTTATGTGTCACTATTTATAAAATTTAATGATGACCTGTCATGGAGTTTGTAGCTACCTGTTAAAAGCTGAAGTATGATGTTTTAGCAAAAGGTTTTATTATTCAATGTACTCTTATTTTAATTATGTAGGATTTAAATTTGAATATTATTTATTGGAACTTTAGAGGTAGTCGTGAATACAACTGACTCAAATTCCTTTCACGGGGATGTATGCAGTTAAGAAAACTCCTAGAAGAACATGAAGTCCGTCTGCTGCAAAAAATGGTAAAGAAAACATTTGGGAAGATCTATAGTTCCACTAACGCTCGAGACCTGACTTTGAAATCTACAAAAGTAAATGGTGGAAAAGGTGAGAAAAGATATTTTGATATCGTGAACAAGACTGTTGATGTGAACACTCATAAGATCTCAGGTGGTAAAAACAGTGCTAATCTGTCAGAAATATCCTCAAAGAAGCCTACTCATGGTGGAAGAAGCAAGAAAAGAGATTTTGATACCATGAACAAGACTATTGATGTGAATGCTCATAAGATCTTAGGTAGTAAGGATAGTGCTAGTTTGTCAATAGTATCCTTAAAGAAGCCTACATATGATGGAAATGGAAAGAAAAATGATTTTGATACCATGAACAAAACTGCTGATGTGACGAAGACTGCTGATGTGAAGGCTTGTAAGATATCAGGTGGTAAAGACAGTGCTAGTATTTTAGAAGTATCGTTAAAAAAGCCTTCTCCAGAACTCAAGATGAGAACTACATATCTTGACCAGTTTGTTATGAGAAAGCCTTAAGAAGTAAAAGCTCTAGGTGATAGGGAAATAAAGAATGTCAACCAGAACTATATGGAAATGTCTTCCTCATCTGCTGTAAACCAGCGACACAAATCTCTGTGCAGGAGGAATTTCCAATGTTCAAAAGAAGAAAAGGCAAGAAAGGATTACCAGTCAGAGGAAAAGGGACACCTGAATGTGTGGGTTAGAAATGAAAATGTGAAATCCCAAGAGAGAGACAAAGAGGATTCAAAGAAGGGAACACCTTTATCAGAACAAATCTTTTAGGATAATCCACTCTTAGCAAATGTGGTTGTGGAATCTGGTCAAAACTATAGGTCAAAAGTGGGAAATAGAGAGAACCTTATTGCTGCTAAAAATAGATTTGGTATGCAATAAAAACATGTTGTAGCCATACCAAAGAAAGGAGCTGACCCCAGAAGTTCATATTTACAGCATAGTGTTCCACTAAAGCATGAACAACTTGAACATGCTGTTACATTTGCTAAGGGCATAAAGATGAGGGAAATAGAGTTTACCATGCAATGTGACAGAAAACCAAGTTCAAAGAAACCAAGTATAAAATTATCAAATGAAGAAGAGGTACCTTCAAAAAATCAAAGAGAAAATGGGAAAGTTAAAAGATGTTTTGTAAAAGACATGAGCAGTGATAATTGCATGATAAGTGAGAGAAAATCATCTTCTCAGATCAGCCGTCTAGAAACCAAAGGCCCATCCACACCTATTGTTTTTGGATGAAATAATTGAACGACATATCGTGTTCTAAAGAGATAAGGACTTGTCACAGCTTTAGGTCACCCTGGTTTATTTTAATTTTATAGTTTAGCACATGGGTCTACCCATGCTGGTACACCGAGAAGTGTTTTACATTACAGGAATGCTTTTTCTTGTTTCCTCAAGTTTGGTCCTTGTATGATCTTTTGTAATTGCTAAGAACAATGTAGTGTACATATTGTTTTTTATATTTCATTGTTTATAAAATTTAATGATGATCTATCATGGATTTTGTAGCTACCTGTTAAAAGTTGAAGTGTGAAATTTTAGCAAAAGGTTATATTATTCAATGTACTCTTATTTCAATTATGTAGGATGTCAATTTGAATATTATTTATTGGCACTTTAGAGGAAATCATGAAGACAACTAACTCAAATTCCTTTCATAGGGATGTATTCAATTAAGAAAACTCCTAGAAGAACATGAAGTCCGTTTGCTACAAAAATTGGTAAATAAAACATTTGGGAAGCTCTACGGTTCCACTGACGCTCGAAACCTGACTTTGAAATCTACAAAAGTAAATGGTGGAAAAGGTGAGAAAATATATTTTGATACCATGAACAATACTGTTGATGTGAACACTCATAAGATCTCAGGTGGTAAAAACAGTGCTAATTTCTCAGAATAATCCTCAAATTACAAGGAGTTCCCTAGTAACAATTTTAGTGGGCCTATTCCTTCTGATCTCTTAAATTCACCTAGTTTGCAATTGCTTAATGTTTATCATAATTCTCTCCAAGGAAACCTTCCTCCAAATATCTGGTCTTCTTCGAGCCTGCAAATATTTTCAGCATCTTTCTCAAATTTATCAGGCATGCTTCCATCCTTTGAACATTGGAATTCTGTATACAACCTTGAACTTTAGGGAAATATCTTTTCAGGTAGTATTCCCAAAGACATTATCAATTGCCAAAAGCTATTGACCATTTCCTTGATCCAAATCACTTGACTTCCATTGCAGCCATAATTCATCAGTATAAATTAATTAATTTAATTGTTATTTTTTCCTTGGTGTTTCACCACATATATTTTAGTTCATTCATCTAAATAATACACTACATATTATATGATCTGAAACTAGTGCTATCATGGTGCTTTTAAAGTTTGTCTGTGGAACTAGTCAAGACTCATGGATGGTGAATTTTGACTTTTGTGCTTCTCGTGGTACATATTTTAAATATAATATATACTGAGTTATTATTAGAAGTCTGTTAAAATGTGCATACAAGTGGCAAGCAATAGAATTTGCAGCACTGTTCTTTCATGTTGCTCACGTGGAAGAGTAAAGGCAAAAAAGTCTTATGCTTAGTTTGTCATTTGTTCTGTTATTTCTTTTGGTTGTAAACATTATAAATTGGTTTAACAAGTTATTTTGGAATTGTATAATAATATATTACATATGGGCATTTGTGAGTTTGCACATTAAGATAGGACACCTATTTTCACCTCATGAAGGACTTTGCCTGCAAAAATATGCCTCCATTTATACTTTTGGAGTAAATATTAGGGGACTGTTTGCAGCCTAGAAAGGGATTATCCAAGGATGAGAAAGGAAAGTGAACAGAATTTCAACATTGGATTGAAGTTGTAATCTTATCATCATTCCTAGAAACATCATTGAAAATTAATTCGAGTGTATGGTGTCTGTGAGGAACAGTTCTTCAGTCCTTGTCTAATTTGAAATGTTTATTCGGTATGTATGCATATTGATCCATGCCACCATTATGGGCATAACTTGCATTACTAGTATGATGAATGGTATAAAAATCCAACAACACAACCATTTTTCTATTGGTAAGCTTGGCTATTTCTTTTGGCATGAAAAGAACTATGTAGTCAACAATTGGTTGTATAGAAAGAAATTTTTTTAATTAGAGAAGTCCCATTTAATGAATGACCTTTTAAACCATGATTTAAATAGATTTTCCCGTGCCCTGTATTTTTATCCCATGTAAGCTTACTACTCATCCTGAAGTGTTATTAATTGTTTTATATAGAACTCATTCTAGAAGGTGATGATTAATAGATTAAGCTGCTATGGGCAAAGCTCATTTTTATTTGTTAAATTGTTCTGGATGATAACTTGATAAGTTATCGGCAATATTGAATGGTGAACATCTTAATTTGATATTGTTAAGCATATATCTCTCTCTTTCCCTCTCTCTCTATAATATCTATTTCCCTAGTTAAAACACAGAAAAACCACGAGAAGATATACTGAACTGTTGGTAATAACTCCCGATTCAATTCATTATTCAAATGCAAATGCCTATATTTATACATTTCATGAGGCGGCTGATTACCAGCCTTTTCGCCTTCCTATCTATTCATATTCCTATTATTTATTTACAATAATCCTGACCGATTATTCTAACAATCCCCCTCTTAATCCGAAGGGGTGTTCGTAAGTTCAAGCATGTTTCTGAATCTTTCAAAATTTTCT
>LPNX011167507.1:47264-153727 GCA_001517045.1 Pseudotsuga menziesii | reverse complement strand
TGGTTGTCAGAGGACTTTCTTATTTCAACGATTCCATCAAACATGTGGATGGAATGGCCTTGCTGCCGAATTTCCACCATGGACAGCAGGCTTCTCTGCAACTTAGGAAGATAGAGAACGTTCTTCAACGAGAAATCAGGAAATCCAGGCATCTTCAGTCGAATGGTGCCCATTCCCTTTGGTTTAATACTTGACTTATCTGCAAAGTACACTATGCCATCGATTGTTTCATTCAATTCTTCAAAACAATCTTTTCTAAATGTCATGTGTGATGTTGCACCAGTATCAAGCAGCCAACAATATTTATAAGATGAAAGAGAAGTCATTTCATTAAATCCAAGATTACAATGTGCAACAATACAAGAATCAGAAAATTTACTAGCATCTTGGTCATCTGTCTTCTGGTTGTGCTTGTGTTTGATGGAATCCCATGAAGCCCAACACTGATCTGATGTGTGCCTAGTCTTTCCGCAATGATTGCACCGCAAGTCTGATCTTTTGCTTCTGCCCCCTCTGCCTCTGAAATTTCTTCTTCTGCCTCTCTCTTTGCCGCAATCTCCCTTGGAAGGGTCTTTGGATTGGTCTTTGCCATCTAGGGCAGCACCAATACTAGATTCCAAAGAGTGCATCTTTACAACTGTTAGTGTAATTTACAATAATAAACTTAATATGACAAAGAGAAAAAGAAAGCAATAACCTTGTAGGTCTACAGTCTCTGCCAAGGTGTACAATGCAGGCTTATAGCATATATATCAGCCAACACAAAATATATCAAAATATATATTAGTCATTAGAAATAGATGATATTCTTCAGCATAAAACACAGTCTTCAACGCAGCAAGCAGTCACAAGCTGAATGAGAACATGAACTAGCAGCAGCAGCAAATACAAATCGCAGCACTCTCCAGCACTAAATTAGGGAAAAATTAGGGTTTATGTACTTTAATTCAAATTTACACTGTCCATGGGCCCATTCCACCCATCATCCTTCACGCATATGAGAGAAGGCGCGAGTCTTTACATCTATATCAAAGTTTCAATACAGAAGCCAGGTCACGGGCCTCTTCCATAAGTAGTACCCATCTCATTGAGATCGCTGGTTCCAGATGGAGGTCGCTCAAAGTATAGACAACACTTACAAAAATACCAGGCTGTCTGTATACTCTACTATATAGATAGCACTTTCTATGATAATGACATATCCCTTGATGCAGCAGAGCCAGCCTATGTACACAATAACAGAAACGAAGAAAATATAGGCAACCTCCTGATGATGATGCTGCTGGATGTCGACAAAAGAGCAATGCAATATGAGCTTTCTTGATCTCGTTTTGGGTGTGTGGTGTGTGGCTCCTCAACGGCGGGGTAGGGTAGGTAGGAGGCCGTGCCTCTCCCAATCTCTTCAACGCATTCAACGCAGAATCAATAGGCCGCAGTCTACACGTAGGCAGTTTCTCTTCGTTCAATATTAACGCAGCCCTCAACAGTTTAAAAGCATAATGGAAACAATGGTTCAATACGTGCAGCAATGCACAATCTTAGCTCAACTCTATCTCCAAAGCAGGCTCTTCACGTAGTCAGTCTACAAGGTGAACTACTGTCTTCAGGCAGCACAAGAGCGTCTTCAGTTTCACTAACACGAGAGCATCTTCAGGCAGCACCACGATACACGATCTCTATGCAAACAGACTATAATCAACACACAGTCTTCAATCAACAAAGAAAAAGGTTGATACTCCACGCTCATACATATAGATATAGGCTCTGATATTTCACACAGACAGCATATATACAGCGGCCAATATTACACGCAGCAGCTATGGGAAATAATGTAGATGAGAGGTCGCGGTTCACAAAATATGAGAGGACTGGGTCGCAGCTCTGAATTATTCTTCAGCATACATTATTCTTCCTCCAATGCTGGTACTCCACGCAGCTACAACGACTCCAACGCTGGTACTCCACCGCACGCAGTACTCCAAAGAAAATAGGGTTTTCACTGTAAGTAAATTCATTCAATGGAAACGTCGAGAGAGATGCAGGAAAAGTTTGGTTCTTTTGTTGAAATAGTGGGGGAATCCAGAGCCATGGCGCGGCAATTTTTACAGGCGACCAACTGGAACCTTTTGAATTGATGTTCAAAGGTAGTTTTGAGCAAGCAAAATCTGAAGCTTCCTGCCAAGGGAAATGGCTCATCATAAATATTCAAACCACCACAGACTTAAACTCTTATCAGCTTGATATGGACACATGGGCCAGCCAAGCTGTGAAGGATTCGATCAACGGACAATCTTTAATCTTCAACACAGCAGCATCACAACGCGGGCTGTTCACGACCCCTCCAACGCTGGTCTTCAGCATACATTATTTTGTGAACAGTTCTCTTCAATCCGCGCAGTCTCAAACGTAGGCAGCAACTGGAGCTCATGCCCACTCAGAATAATATTCAAAATGATGGGATTGAACAGAGAAACGGAGGAGACCAAAGCACAGTTCTGAAAAATTAGGGTTAGGTAATTAAAAATTAGCAGAGAATAAATGCAGGTGCATGAAGGAGTAACTCATACACTGCATGCTATTCGATTGGCAGACTGATGGAGCAGTCTGGCAATGGACTGGCAAGCAGAATGGCAGCCAGGAGTTATGGCAGACAGCCCTGCTCTGATACCACTTGTTGGTAATAACTCCCGATTCAATTCATTATTCAAATGCAAATGCCTATATTTATACATTTCATGAGGCGGTTGATTACCAGCCTTTTCGCCTTCCTATCTATTCATATTCATATTATTTATTTACAATAATCCTGACGGATTATTCTAACATGAACGATAGTGCTTTTGGATAAGTCAAATTTAACTTAATTAAAGTCATTATTACAGGCTTGATGTTGGAGATGGCAGGGATCTTAATCTTGATGACTGCCCAAGGTCAACATTGCAAAATCAACAAATTAAATACCTTAGCCCAGTAATATTTCTTAATTGATCTTCTCCCTACTTTATCGAACTCTTGAAATGCAACAGTAGTTAGTGGTTATCTGGAGTTAGAACAATTCTCGTATTTTATTTGTCAAGGTGCATGTGGAGTAAACCTTCTGTGTGACACACATGTTCATTAGAGGGGGATTTATAACTACCATCTTAGTTGTTTGAACTCATTATTCTTACAATTGTTTATATTGCAGAATGAAAGAGAGCAATACGAAGTTGTGATAAACAATGGTAAAATTGTGTACAAGCAAAATCAGCAGCCAGTTGACACACCTGAAGGTTCTAAGTAGATATCTGTGATGAGCACATATCACAACCTCTATGTTGGTCAGGTATTTACTACATTTAAATAAATAATTCATGAATGTGGCTGAATTCAAAATATCTTTGGTTTTTTATGCCAGCCCTAATACTCTCTCTATTCTATTTCTAGTTTTTCATGAATTAGATTACCTGTCTATATTGGATCCCAATAAGAAAGTTTCCCATGCAAGTGCATTTTTTAACTTGATGTCGTGTTTGTGTCTCTTCAGAAAAAGAAAGGGATATTTCAACAATCTAGCTTCTTAGCTAGGGAAGCTAGTTCAACAGCTGGAATATTGATTGTGGATAATGGAATTCTCAAGGTGACATGAAAAGTATTACTGAATTGATCATTTAGTGGAATTATATATTACTCAAGTTCACAGAGATGGATTCTTTAAACTTGTTGTCACACGGTGTGGCGACCTCTATATATAGAGAGAATGATGATCGCTAGACGAGTGGAACCGCAGGACTCTGCCCCAAAGTGTCATGCCAGGTAGGGTCCCATCTCTTTAGGTTTCCTGGATCCACTAAAAGTAGATCCAAACTAACCACAGGAGGTGTCCCTAGTCAAATGTCTCTGGACACTTGCTGGTGAAACCAACTTTCTCATAGTACTAACAAGACCGATTTGTGGAGGATCAGGGCACTTTAAGGTTTAGTGAGAAGGAGAAAATGGTGCCTTGGGTGGATTCTCTCTAGGGGATAGTAGGGAAAATGGCAATGGAAACAAAATCCCCAAGAGAAGTCAAACAAGCAACAAACGGATAAAAATTAATGCATAGGTCACTTGAGTAAAACTAAGGCACACAACTCAATAAATGTCAAGACTGGATCAAATTCAACACAAACCACTTAGATAACACACACGCATACATTTACTAAACAAAATTGCTACATCAATTACAATGCCTTTCGCTACTTGGTGGAATCATTTCTTGACAAATTTAAGGTCTTAGGCTGGGTGTTGTTTCTGATTGAGCAATCATAAATGGTTACTAGACTTATATTTAGGTGGCTTCCCTAAATGTTAATCTATGCCAAAAACTGGGACAACTTGTGAAATAATTCTAGAAGATTACAAAAAATAGTGCCTTACAAGTTAGATGCTAGGAAAAAGATTCCAACTTCTAGATAGCTTAACTTTGGAATGATTTATTCTTTAATGAGTTCACAAAAATAGATTTATTTGGAATATCTAGGGGTTGGATTGAGTTTAGAAGATATCCTAACATTAAATGGTTTGCTGCTAATAAAATATTAGGTCTGAAGTAAACAGGGAAGCAAGCAAAACACACATGCATGGGGTTTAAACTATTAGGTTTGATATCTCGGAGGTACTTCTGCATCAGGTGCCTAGGTGCAGGGGTCTGAGAACAAGGGGGTTTCATTAATGAGGTCCACACCAACGTCATTATCTAATAAAACTAATGATCTCATTGCTATGGAAGATTATTCAAGAGCAACAATGAATTTTACAACATTACTATAACTTTAAATTCATTTTTACAGTAATGCCTCTAGCTCAACAAATTGTGTTGCATCATTTCTAATAAATCTATAAATGAAGTTCTGGATTGAGATTGGATAATAACAATTTTCTTGTCTTGTGGAGGACTTATGTGGTCAACAAAACTTCCCTGCATTTGTATTTAGGCATTATTTTTACATTTGATCTAGCGAAAATATGGAGATTCTTGAATTGAATGGCCATCTGATGTTGCCATCTAGCCACCCTATCCACTATGATTTTGAAATGACATTTTTCTAGTCTTCCTAGTTAAAAAAATATCTGGTCGAAAGATGTGTAGGTGTCCAAAGACAATTCCACAGGATATTATTCAAGTTGAGTTTGTGGCACATCCTATGCATCTCGAGTCTATTTTAAGATTGGTTTCCTTTCTCCATAGAGTCGGATCTCTTGGAGACTTAGCTTCAAGATGAGGCCAATATCCTTTCTTGACACTTTGTTCTTGTGAGGATATTTCTTCTACTTCCGCAAACCTACACCCTAGAGGAAAATGATGTTGATTCTTTGAGGCATCTTTTCTCCTTTGGTATGTTGATCCAAAAATTAAAATCTGTTATTTTTCCTACTTGGTTTTTTGAAAATATCACCTAGGCATTGATCTTGTTGCCATTCTTCAGGATGATCTATTTCTATGTTACAAAATAGTGCAATCTAAATTTGTGATTTCATTTTTTCTTTTGGAGTAGTTACTTGTTTCACTCTTTTATAAGAAATTCAATTGGTTCAAAATCCCCAATGAGTGCATGCAAAGGTACATCGAAGAGAGGAATTATTTTCGATGTCTTGAATACATTTAAATTTAATTTACAACTCTTACGAATGAATATAAATAGTTGGATTCTTATGAATGAATATAAATAGTTCGATTCATATAAATAGTTGAATAGTGATGTAGGACACATTGGATCATTCTATGTATAAGATTTAATTTATACTTACAGAAATCAATATAGACTCTAGAATGAGTTCTGCATTTTTTAATAACAAAAATTGGCTTCTTGTTTCAGTTTATTTCTATCATTCATTCCCTCATCATTGCTACCAAACAACTTGATCAGTAGCTTGATTGGAATCCTCTTGATTAGGTAAGTGACACTGTACTACCTTTCAATGTTTTCTCTAAATTATTTGTGTTTTGCACTGCCACTTTGTATTGACTATAGCTTGTGTTCTATTTTATGATATTTTTTACAGGAAATACACAAGACTCCAATGGGAAACCCATGTTTCAAGCAGGAAAGACCAAGGTTGGAGACACAGTTAACATAATCGTTAACATCTTCTTGATTACGGTAGGTCACCATGTCCTACTTTCAGTATCTTGTTAGTATTATGCTTGAATGGATAGTTTGTATAAAATCAGCTGTCATTGTTTACAAAAATGTTGAGTAGTGTCATGTCCAATGATTGTATGAAAATGTACATAAGAGAAATACTAATGGAAGTATTTGTTTGTAGGTTTCCATTATCGTTGTTGCAGTTCGAGAAGGATTGCCATTGGTAGTCACCTTGATGTACATTTAATTACATAAGTTTTTCTAGATTTAGCTTATTCAGATTAATATCTAGTGACTGTCTATGATTTATTTGAGAGTGGTGTCTTGCTTCTTAACATGTTTTCTTGTCATTTTATTGACAGTTTAGCTTATTCAATGACGAAGATGATGGCATACAAGGCTTTGGTTAGTATCTGATTTACAATAATTTATTACTATGCATGGATGCGTGATTAATCTTTCAACATCTAAAAATTCACCCCATTCCAGGTACGAATTTTGTCATAATGTGAGACTATGGGTTCTACTACAAAAAAATTAGTGACAAAAAAGGGGCACTGGCCTTGAATCAGCTTGGCCTTTCTCGTTGGTTTATATCTATGGGCATGGTTTCTTCTTATAAGTGTGTTGGGATATGATAAAACATTGCATTTCCCCATTGTTATATGATTCAACGTTCTTGTTAATTGCATGTGAAGCTTAACTGTGTTACATAACACGTCATATTTGGCTTCGAGATGACACTTGTTAGGGCATGGGTTGTTGGCAGGCTCAGGGACCCACTAGACAGTTTAGAAAGTTTCCCTTCTATTGTACGTTTCCTTCTTATTGAGAGTATCTCCCAGAATACCACAAGGAGTGTCTTTTAACCTGAGATAAAACATTAGAATATTTCCAAGTACATGAGTATGAATAGAAACTTGAAAATAAATGTCTAATCACTCAATTCAAGTGTTTTGTATAGAAAAAGGAAAAGCAATTGGAGGCTAAGATATTGAACATTATAAATAATTTTCTTCATTTGTATTTTACAATTCATTGTTCTTTTAGTGAGATTTTTTTACTAGATTTTGCAAGAATGAAATTAACTAAGTGGGCCACTGAGTATGAAGAGCCTGTTGTTGAAGCTTTGCCACTGAGTATGAAGAGTCTCCCGCTGAAGCTTTGAAGCTGCTAAGTATGGGTTAATTGAAGCTGTTGTGGGCTCTAAGTATGGCTTAGCAGCCAAGTACAAATGGGATGGTTTAGTCATTATAATATTTTGAAAAGTCATCGATGTACTAGATGATTTTCATGTAAATTTATATGGAGATAGTTTTTGAGAAAACTCATATTTATTGTAATACTTGACATTTCATATAATATAATTTGTGTGATTTGAAGCTTATATGGTTGTACTTTATATTATTTATAAGTGTTGTAATTAACTAATTAATATGACATTGTTTAATTCACATGTATATTATATGATGATAACTAATGTATATATATTTTTTAATTTAAACATAATATCATATTAAAAATTTATATTGATTAATAATGGACAGCATTAAAACTACTAAAATATAATAACCATACAAAAGACGACTAAATTAGTGACCAATAAATGAGATTAATGACCAAAATTCGCATATAAAATGACCAAAAACTGAGAGATATTTGACCAAACAATGATACATAAATGACCAAAAAAATGACCAAAATTTGCATATTAATGACCAAAAAGTTGTTTTGGTGGCTAATTTACGGTCTTTTATTACGCAACCAAATATGGTCATATTCTAGTTTGTCATGTGGTCATTAAATTGGTCATAAATGTGGTCATATATTTGGTCATTGATTCAAATATTGACCAAAATATTGCCCAAGTATATGACCAAATTAATGACCAACTCACAAGCTATAAATGACCAAAATAAAATGACCAATTTTGGTCGCGTAATAAAAGACCGTAAATTAGCCACCAGCGATCACCAAACCAAAAGTGGTCATTGATATGCGGATTTTGGTCATTTTTTTTGTCACTAATCTCTCATTTTCCACTAGTGTGTAGGTGTTAAATTTCAAAGAAACTTTTATACACTAACAAACATATTTAAAGAAAGCATACATAATTAACTAACTAATGAAACACAACAAGAAAAATGGATATTTAAACTATGTGATTAAGCAAGAGAAATTGAGTTTGGTATTGAACATGTTGAATCTAGAGCACCTAAATTGTTTAGGATCTAAAATTTATGATAAGTTATTACAGAGTTTGAAGTGAACATCCTTGGGAGGTGTTATCACCTAAGTTGTACTTGGTGTGTTTTCAAGCGAGTCAATGAAGTATGACAAGTATACTTACTCGTTCTTAAGGGTTCATAAGTCTGCCAAACTTTTTCTAGGAGTCTGTTCGAAATTTTCCTGTACCACATGTTCATACCCCCTTGAGGGAGTTTTAAAATATGTTCTCGTATGATAATTTTTTATAAAAAAGCTCGGCTTCCCACACTTAAGCATTAAGCTGACTATCCCATAGTGTTTTTTTTCCTTAATTCTTATTGGTTGTTGAACAAACAACTAATAATTTCTGAGTGTTTCACTCAGACCTCCAAAGTTGGGGTAGTCGCCTTGGTGGTTAGGCATTAGAAGGTTATTAGAGCCTTGGTGTTAGTGTTTTTCAACAGGCTAGGCATTCAAATTGGGTCGTATGGACATGTGATAGGTCCCCCTAGAGTTTCATCTTATTCTGAGAAAATATATTTTTCCCGCAAAATTAGGCCATTTTTAACGGTTTAATCAAAAAAAATTAAAGTGTAATAATTTAATTCAAGTGTGGAGTCTGTTTTTAGCATGGGGATGCTTATTTTCACAGTCAAAGCGTCGTCTTTACCCTAGCGGCCACTTTTCCTATGTTTTGGGCTGCTAAAACACCATGTGGAGCATTATCATCTAATGTAGCATCAAAATGGCATTTTAATGCTAGATTGCAACAATTTGGCACAACGAGACAAAGTTGAAAAAGTCAAAATTCATTTAAAAAAGGTGTATAAATGACATGGCATGGGTCCCATAAATCATGGGACCCTTTTCCAAATGCTATCCATGACCCTTTTTCAAATGCTAAAACTCAAAATTTGGTTATAAGGTGAGGTATCATATGGTTGAAAGTGGGTGGTGACGTCAAGAGGGAGGGACTCATGCTAACACACCAAAAAAGTTGGTGAGTTTTCTTAGGTGGAAAACCCCCTTCATATAATGAGTATTAAAAAACTTGGATATATTTTTAATGCATTATCTCATATCTTATGAAGGAGATTGCATGTAAAGTGGGTGACGTCAACTAGTTTCAAGCTTAAGCGTGAGGGTGAGGATTGAGTTTGGAGGAGGGGGTGGACCTATATCCAACATAAAACTGTTTAAAAAAATTCAAAATATGTTTTAAACTTTTGGAAAAAGCAAATGTATTACTATGGATGACATCACCAACTTCCTACCAACCTTGGAAACTCACGTGTGAGGGAGTGAGGGATGCCAATGGAGGAGGTAGGTGGTTGTGTTATCACTTGATGATTGGATGGATTGGTTGTTAGGAGAAAAGCACCATTCACCTTTTTAGTTTCACTCAGTTCAAATCAGATACACTCTCAATCTATCTTCAGTGTAGGTATCCCCGAGGGCCTTGCTCTGGCTATAAATTAAGCATCCATTCTTTCTTTCAAGCTAGTTGGAGCTTACTAGAGAATTGGTTTGTTGTTGTAATACTGTAGTTATTTTTTGTTGATTGGAATAAAATAAATCTTTGTAGGAAATATGGTGTCACGTTATTTTGTGTGGATGAGCATTGTCATGTTTCATTGAGGTAATTTGTATATTTTTTCATAGTTGTCCTATTATGGTTGTGTGTATCCAGTGCTGAAAGATTGTTGATAAGTTTATTATGATCTTGACACGAAAGGATATTAGTTAATAAGTTTATTGGCTATTTCCTTTTCTTATATGCATGCCTATAAGATATAGATCTAACATGTTTTATAAGATTATATGCATGGTGTTTTAATCTCTCTATTTATGTATTAACTCGATCTCACAAGCATCTTGTCAAGCCATTGGATTATTTATAGGATCCTAGATTGTAGAAAGCGTTGATATAGGTTGTTTCTTCATTTTGTAAAAAAAAATTCAAAGGCATAGTCCCTCGACATTCCACTAGAAAGCTCCACGGTTGACCATTCGGCCACAAAACCACCTCTTTCACTCTTTTTCCTTTTTAATCAATACTTATCCTAGTTACTTACCTCTTATATCTTAGATATACGGTTATAATATAGTATCTTCTATAGATATGAACATATAGGAGCTGCATGCATAGATCTAGTTCCATTTTAAAGGATACAATTCTTTTTTTTCGAAACTAGATCTAGTAGTAAGAAAAATTTCAGTTTTACAAGCTATTTTAAAGTAAATCTAAGGATTGCCTAAAGTGGATAGTATTTCTTTATCTACATTTAAATCTTGCAATCAAATTTCACATTGTATTTCCTACCCAAAAGGAAAGCCAAGATCCCAAGGAAAGCTTGATTTCCTTGGTTATTTTATTGCATTTTTCAAATAGTTTAACTTAGTATTTTTGGGTAATTTTTGTGGATTGTCCAAAGAAACTTCCAAAGTGTTTTTGGGAAATTTTTACTTACATTTTATTTCTGGTTTTTAGCAGGCCCATAAAAAAGGAGAATGAAACTCTGCATGAAAATACATGTTTTGGCCATAAGGAGATTCCCAGAAGATCCCTGAGAAGCCACGTTTCTTTTTCTCAGTGGTTGTAAAAATGTGGATCCTAGAAAACAAGGACCAAAGAGAACTCCTTCTAATATTGGAATTGTGAGAAATGAAATATATCTCGATTAGAATCTTTCGATCCCACTCCCCATCCCCTAGGGGGGATCCACGCCTTTGTCTTTTTTTGTTTTTGCATTTTTCTGCTTTTCTTTAGTTTATTTCCTTGTTGCATGATAGAATACTTTTATAAATGTTATATCATTCCATATATTATTAAATCAAACTAATACTAATACTTATGCCACGACTTCCCCAGTAACCGGAATGGGGAAAGAGATGTGCGGTAGGATTAATTAGATAACTTGTCTTCCTTCCTTTCTTTGTAGTTTATTTCACTTTAATATAATAAAAATTACCCCTCATTGCTTTCCTGATTGAGGTTCACTTGAACCGAAAGAGACTCTTGCAGATCATTTTCTCATTTTTTAACAAATAAACAAGTCATAAAATCCTTAAAAGTTACTTAGACTCTGTTGTGTACGATCTACACCGCTGCAGTTCGACCAAAGAGTTGGATGCATGAAAAGCAGTGTGGGTGAATAGCTTAATTAGTTTTCACATTTCAATTAACCTCTCCAAGAGAAATCCAATGCCTCAATTTGATCCGTTGTGATGGAAAAATCCACAAAGGAAGCAGGAACAACGGGGTAGTGACCTCGAGACACTATTAGGATACACCATTGTTGGTGTGTAGTGTTGAACATATCTTGGAGACTCCAACTAGACCACATATTATTTGTGGTGAGCCACATTAGATAAGGGTTTTTGACATACTCCTCATACCTTTGACTATATTTGGATTTCCCTTCCCCCTAAGTTAGTTCACTCATCTCCATATTAATCTAAAATTAAGCAAGAGCACTTGCAACACGTCTTATTTAAGCAATACAACAACATTATTTTATTTCTGGACTCCATTGGAACTAATTTTACATTATAACATCATTTGCTTATGTGTGCTCTACATATCATGTGTTAATATATATGTTGTTGTGATTTAAATATTTAAGTTGCACTATCTTGTTCAATTGTTTATTTATTATCAAAACTCCTAAACAATTATATCATCATCATACTAATCCTTAACAACCTTAAAAACTAATAGGGTCTATCCCCCTTGGATTTGTTAGGAGTTGTCCTAAACTGAGGAGTCAAGGAGAACATGATAGTCTCGACTCGAGACTTTCCCCTAAGGACACACCGAGTGCCTCGAATATTTATGCCATGCCCTAACCTCGAGATGTGTGAAAGGTGACAACATTCTCTTGCACCATTGTTGGGGATAAATTGTTTTCTTCCCAGAGTTTGACTTTTGTTTTCTTCTTTTCTTGATGAATTATTAGGTTAGATATTTAATTTTCATCTGACGACTCTACTTACCTTTTTCATTTTATTATTTTACAAAGAAAACCAAAAAATATTTTTGTGAGATTCCTTAAATGTATACTTTTTATTCTCACATGGGTACTCCATTGAAGGGATAAAACCCTTGTATCTAATAAAATTTGTTGACATTGATTTTGTGTAGAAGAGCTCATACACAAGTGAAATTAGTTGACAACTTCAGCTATTCAACACAACATGCATTCTATGGTTATTCCTGATATATACCTCAGTTAGCTAAATATGGATGATGAAGAAGTTGGTGTTAAGATTTCCAAATTACTTCTTCCCATCGAATTCTCAAACATCCCAGGTTTTCCCAACTCTCATTATGGTGAGAATTTAACAAGTTACCTTATATCATTCATGGTCATGGAAATGATGATTTATCCAGATTACACATCATGGATTTTCTTAAAGTTTTGGATGACTCTGACATTGTTCATGAGGATATTATGATACTAATGTTTGCAAGTTCTCTAAATGGGGATTATTATTATTGGTTTATTGGGGATATTCTAGATAGATGTATTACCTCCTTCTCAAGCTTCTTTGGTATTTTTCTAATACAGTGGTATTTTTATGGAACATATATGGAAAAATTCCTAAGAAACTCCTTTCCTTACTTCCTTCCTGGCGAAATTATTTATCTTGAAGCCTCCAAGAAACATGAACATTTGATTAGGAGTGAAGAACCCACAATTTTCACCCTTGGGTAACTCTTCTTGAAAGAAGAGCCTCTCCATGAGGATCCCATTGAAGAAACATGTGAAAAGCCCTTAATTGAAGATATTTTCAAAGACCCTCATGTTTTCATGGAAGTTTCAGAATGTCCTAAATATTATTTTAGTGAAGAAGATGATCACATTTGCACCATAGATCTAGCGCAATAAAAAACCATTTCAAAAGCATATAGTGAAACTTAAGATGAAATCTATAATGAACATAATGATGATAGTTTGGAAGGTTTACTACCTTGTGACCTTTTTTCTGAAGAAGATGGCTATGATAATGGAGAGGGATATAGCCAAAGATGTGATTTAATCGATGAAAACCCCCTATTCATTTACCAAGATGGACATGACAACTATTGGAAGGATTTAGAAAGTTCCATCTTTGATATCTCCAGAGAGGGGATCGTGGATCTTGAGACCTAGGAAAATCTTAGTATAGAAGAGGAGCATGCATAATTTTCACATGATCAGTTAGAGCCTTATATGTGTATCAGTAGTGAGACATTGAGAAATAGTATCATGAAGAGTAAGATATGATGCAACTAACAAAAGATGAGTCTTAGCCATCATCTTCACATGTAGAGGTTCCTTATGATTTGGAGTAGTTGAGGGCTTATACAATGAGTTAGCATTTGGTAAGCCATGATGATCAGTATGATGGTGTAGTTGATCTGCCTTATCATGAAAATTTATATATTAGCCCTATCCAATCATGGATAGAAACAACTTGCACAAGAACCTACCAGTTTGGGAAGAAGTTTGACGACATTATTCATGCCTTTGATTTCCCATCCATCGTACCCATTCTCGATCACCAAACAAGTTTGGATTTTCTGAATAAAGTATCCTTGCTTTGGTTGGTAACCAAAGACAAGGAAATTTTGTTTATGTTAATAAGATGCCTAGGTGGTTACCTTGGATTTCTGATTACACCTAACCTCTTTATATCATGTTTATAGTAGGAAAATAAGCTCCTTAAAGTGATCATTTACTTTTTGCATTTCCTTTATGTAGTTAGGAATAAATAACCTTTTATTTGGTTAATTTTTTGTTTTCGACATTCTTGAATAAATGAAACTTATGATTCATTTGGTTTTTATATAAAACTTGTGCTACTAAGGTTTTCTTGTCAAGTCGAGATATTTTTATAGGTTATATAAACCAGATATTTTGGTGTTCTCATATCCTGTCCTTGCCCTATGACCAGATTGAGCACATGTCCCATGGTTGGAGCTAGATGTTACCACCTAAGTTGTAATTGGTGGTTTTTTCAAGCCAATCAATGAAGTAGAACAAGTATACTGGTTAATTCTTCATGGTTCAGGGGTCCGCTAGGGTTTTTCTTGGAGTTTGTTTGAAATTTTCTTGTACCACATGTTCATACCCCCTTGAGGGAGTTGTAAAAAATGTTCTAGAATGATAATTTTTTATAGAAAGGCTCGTCTTCCTAGACTTAAGAATCAATTCGACTAGCCTAGAGTGTTTTTTCCCTTGTTTATTATTGGTTTTTGAATAGACAAATAATAATTTCTGAGTTTTTCACTCACATCTCCAAAGTTGGGGTAGTCGTCTTGGTGGTTAGGTCTTAGGAGGTTTTTAGAGCCTCTGTGTTAGTTTTTTTCAATATGATAGGCATTCAAATTGATTCAATATGCTAGGAATTCAAATTGATTCATATGGACATGTGCTAGCCCCCCCTAGAGTCTGGTCTCATTCCAAAAAATATGTTTTTCCCGCAAAATTAAGCCATTTTTAATGGTTTAAATAGACAATTTCAAAGTGCAATAAAATTCAGGTGTGGTGTCCATTTTTGGCATTGGGATGCTTGTTTTTCACACACAGAGCGACCTCTTTACCCCAGGGGCCACTTTTCCTATGTTTCGGGCAGCCGAAACACCCCGTGGAGCATTGTTTAGTTAACACAACGTCAAAATGGCATTATAATGCTAGATTGCAACAATTTGGCACAAAGGGACAAAGTTGAAAAAATCAAAATTCATTTTAAAAAGGTGTGGAAATGACATAGCATGGGTCCCCATAAAGCATGCGACCCTTTTTCAAATGCTAAAACTCAAACTTTGCTTATAAGGTGAGGTATCATATGGTTTAAAGTGGGTGGTGACGTCAAGAAGGAGGGACTCATGCTAACACACTAAACAAGCTAGTGAGTTTTCTTAGGTGGCAGACCCCCTCTTCATATAATGAATACTATTCTCATAAGTGACATGCACGTTGGTATTTTTTATGGAATAACCCTCTAACAAATGGTAAACCATATTTTAAAAAAGTTAATGGTTACTTGAAAGATATTACGGTTCTAATTATAAAAGGATTAAATTAATAATAATTTTTAAAATAAATATATTTATATTTTTTAATTCTAAATTTTATTTTATTAAAAAATTATAATTTTTAAATAATTTGTATTATTGTTTCATTCTTATTTCATGTTTTATATTTAAACAATATTAAACTTTCTTAATACACACCCATTGTATATAAGCATTTACTATTTAGTAAGTATATTTTAATTTATAAAACCAATTTTCTTTTATAATCTTAAGTAACTTCTATGTTTAAAATCTTAACATTCCATTATTGATATGCTCTACCATTCATATATAATTTTGTTATTTTCAAAAAAAATGGATCATAACATTAATAGTTTTAATAGTTGTTTTGGAAATAAAATTTTATATAATATGTTTGGAAATTTGATGATAGTTTATCATTATCCAATTTTATTAGTTTTGTATGTAATTAATTTAAAAAAAAATTCTTAGTATAATTTTAAATTGTACTAATTTTTGAGTGATATATTGCTTTTGTTTAAAATTAAATGTGTTTTTTTTAATTTATTTTATTCATTATAATATAATAATAATAATAATACCTTTTTAATGTCACCACCAAGCGAGACACCAATTTGGTGTATGAGAACCCCCCTTTGTGCAGTGATTTAAGTGTTAAAGGCTACAAAAGTGTACATACCCTACCCCCTCTGGATTTGAACCTGTGATATCCTAGGAGGAAACACATGCTCTTAACAGTTAGGCCCGCTCAGGTTATATAAATTGTTGTTTTGTTAAAAAATATAGATTTGACACAATATAACATTGCCAAAATAATTATGAAGACGTGTAATGTTACAAATAATTTGAAAACTATGTCTTTATACCTATGTAATATATATTCATATACCTATGTAATAGGAAATCTATAAAACATTATTTTTCTTACCATCATAAAACATACATGTGGTTTCCTTCCACATTTTATTAGGTAGGTGTAGTATAACTTCCACATTGTTTTATCAATATTACTAATATTCTTTCAGTTGGTATAATAGAAATACAATACACATGTTAGTGTTGGTGTTAGTAATCTATTTACAATATTTTAATCATATTATTATTATCAATATGTTACTCACATAATAACTTGTTTCTTATTTTATGAGTATAAAGATTATAAATAATATCTTCAAATTTGCATTTTATCTATTTTCTGTAATAATTTGAAAGTAATAATTATTGGTATTTCGAGGAACACTAAAACCCCTCCCAAACCTTCATGATATTCATATTTATAACATTCATTATCTTCATACTTATACTTATTAATGATGTGACTTATTTTTGACATAAATATACTACCATTTTCTTTTTTTCTACCACGCCATTGTGATTCCTTTTTACCTTTTATGTAGACAAGCATATCTTTTTTACACATAAACCATTCATGTACTAATTTCTTCACTCTTGTCAATATTGTGAATTCTATAATACATATGAAGTTGCATTATCCTTTATACCTAACTTATATTTCATGATTGTAACATGATCACAAGTACATGCTTGTGATTCCTTTTCAACTTTTTGGATGACAAGCATACCCGTTTTTACACATAAACAATTCATGTACTATTTTCTTCGTTCTTGTCAAGATTATGAACATTGTAATACATATGAAGGTGCATTATCCTTTATGCCTAACTTATATTTCATGATTGTGACATGAGGAGTACATGATGGTATCATGTAGCTTAAGGTCATGTTTTCTGCATATTAGAAACCATAATGGATTTTTATGGAAGGAAGTAGAGAGCTACACCACATTGTTTACATCGTTGTTACAAATCCTTAAATTCCATTAATTTTGTTCATTAAACTATTAATTATGGGTACTATAGATTCGAGTTAAGCTCAACATCATTCACTAGTTGTCATATCCAAGTTCTATAAAACAATAGACCTTCAATTAAACCACCAGGTTGTGCATGTAGTTTACGAAGACAAAAATAAAGGGATATTTTCTATTATCATCGTGCATCTATAGCTGAGATCGTATCCCTACCTCTCAAAACCAAATTTAATCATGGTTTTTATGAAGGGAATTCAATAGAAGTCAATATTTTCTTAGGATGTACATCAAAATATCGATGCCCTCTTCTTTCTGACCAATGATGAACTTGCAATGGTTTGCACAATGGGGCTAGGTTGTGTTGATGTTGAAATGATGAACTATATTTGACAAGCTTGTAGTATCATTGAAGACTAGGTCATGATGAGAAGAAGTTGGAATTTTTATTTATGTTCGACAAAATCCCAATTATTTCGACGATGTGATAGGATCGAGGTGCCATCAAAATTATGACACCTAGTTGTTATTTCCATGATTTGGAGACGATGATGTTTCGTCAAAATTCCAACACCAAACTGATGAGATTTCCATTTCACCAACGCCTGAGGGAAATTGGAAATGCATCATATTTTCACCACATAATCAATGATCTTAGAGGGGTTTCCACACCAAAATATTGTCGGCATAATGTAAAAAGACGAACTAGGTGACAAAAAAATATTCTCTCACAAACCAACCATGTAGTAAGTACAAAAAATCATGATTATGATTAGGGAATGACAACTATATTGTACATTGAAATTATTACACAATTTTAAGGAAACTATTCTCTAATGTTCGTACATCAAAGTTGTTCTTAATATATTGTCCTAAATTTGTCCCTTTTTAGCCATGCTTCATTCAAGGAAATCCAGACATGTAATCCATGGATATAGATTTCTAGAGTCTATTTGGGGTGGGAAATGGAGTGTACAAGCCATGATTCTTGATGGTAGGTTTGGAAATCAATTAGGAGGTACATGATCTATCAATATAATTACTTTCACAATACTACCATTGTCGTATATATGCTGAAGTTCCCTTCCACTTGGTTGCAGTGTACCTCCCATATCGATTTATATTCTTATTTTTAAGGAACGCTTAGGTGGTGATGAAAGTTTGGGA
Organism: Pseudotsuga menziesii; assembly: GCA_001517045.1. Lineage (NCBI taxonomy): Eukaryota > Viridiplantae > Streptophyta > Pinopsida > Pinales > Pinaceae > Pseudotsuga > Pseudotsuga menziesii. Next base: position 135,372 of record LPNX011167507.1, on the reverse strand, counting down.
CTAATATTCTTGCATCTAATGTCTAATAGCTAACAACAAATTCAAGGTTTTTATTATGTGATTGGGGAAACATGGAGGTCATGTACACAAGACTTGAGAACACTATTGAATGCAACAATTGGAGGTCATATGAGGAAGTTTGTAACTCAATTTGTGTTTCCATTCTTATACTTTATGTTCAAATGAAATTGTTATAGGTATGTGGAACACCTCTAATGGTGGTCATTATTATCACAAGAAACACTCACACCTACAACAATTTCACAATTTACATGAAAAGTTATAATCAACATACAACATGCACATAGCAGGAAGCACCTTCACAATATCTAAAGAATAGAATGAGCCCAAGATAGCCTCAAACTAGCACAAAATCTGAACAACATTGGTTAAACTCTTGTCACTAGTATTGTAGTGTGAGCTTCTAGAACAACACTTACGTTGTAACACAAAATTTCCTTCAATATCCATGCTACTGGCACAAACAGTGGGATATCACCCACCAACCGTGCATTAATAGCTAATGAAATATTAGCTTACACATTTGCAATTGAATTTGGAATCTCACACACTTGGCTTCATTAAATGGACTCTTGTTGTACTCACTACAAAAAAACCCTATGATTAGCGTCTCTTTTAGTTTCCTTTTTAGTGTCCACTATAACTTTTAGTTTATTTTTCATAATTTTTTGGACAAAGTGGATGCTTATGCATGAGATGGTGCTTTTAATGACATTATTTGCATCCCTTTTAAAAGTTGGCACTATTTTGGACACTAATTAGAATCCCAATTAATGACCCAATTAGAATCCTAATTAAAATCCCAATTAGCATCCAAATTAGCATCCCAATTATAGTCCCAATTAGTGTCCGCAAAAGAATCCCATATAATTCTAAGAATAACCTCCAAAAAACCATCTTGAATAGCATAGAACCATATATTAATTCAGGGTTAGTGACATAAATTGCACCATGAATTTTGGCAGGAAAAACATCCAACATAGTGCCAAGTATAGAGACATGAATTGCGCTTAGAAAACATCCAACATAACTCCAGGTATAGATCCAGGTATAACATGTGGAATAATGCTAGAAATTTATAAAGGGGCCGCGCTAGGAATTGCACTAGGTTTAGAGTTAGGAATTGTGTTCGAAAAACGTCTAACATAACGTTGGAGATATCAATGTCAATGTCAATGATCATGATTCATCTGATAGTAATTTTGGATCTTGATTTATCATAGTGGCACCTAAATGATCTTAATCATGGCACTTTTGGATCTTGATTAATCCTAATGAGGGGTAAATTACCTTAATGTCACCTAAATTGCTCTAATGGAATTTGAGTGTCCCCAACAACATTTGATAGACCCTAATGGCATATGATTGGCCCTAACAACATGACGATGATGCATTATGATAATTATGATGGAGTGTATGTAAACTATTTGATAAGTATAAGAGTATATCATCCATTCTTGTGAGGTGGTATTTTTCCTTAGTAATTATTATCACAATTATATTGACGATCATTGCATCGATGACAATAATGTTGATTTATTGTATGTTTATGATGATGATGTGGATGTCAACGATGGTTATGCATGTGGTATCACTTTTGAGCACATACTTGAGCACATAATCAACTATACCCTTCAGGTGCCTCAGAATATGCTTTGGAGAAATCAAGTGAACATGTCTCGGATCCGTTAAGAACTGGCTCAATGTGTTCATAGCAAAGCAAATATATGGTCTCATATTTGTCAAGTACATCAAGGACCCAATCATCTGATGATACATTGTAGCATAAACCACTTCTAATGAAGCATCACTCAATATCTTCAGGTTCGATGCAATAGGTGTGGTCATGGCCTTGCAGTCCTGTTGTAGCTGCAACTATTTCCCAATTTTTTTAAAATTTTGGACCCTCGTTTAAATTTTATCTTGCCTGGATTTGTTTGGGATTGCTGAACTTTGTTGTTCCTCTACTACAAATTTGGATCTTTTGAGTTTGAATTGAGGTAAATTTTTTACCACTTTTGGAAGTTGAATGATCATCTTTTGTCCAGCTGATGCTTTTGACTGTGAAGTTGAAATTGATGGCCTTTTTTATTTAAAATTATTTCCTCTTTTCGTTGTCGGAAGTCTATTGAACAGTGAACTAGGGCCATAGTTTTCTACGCAGCCACTATTGTGGAAGCTAACTAATGAACGCCCCGATGGGAGTCATGTTTTTCGACGATGAATTATCTCCTTCATTTATTTTTTCAAAAAACTTTCACTTTTTGACTTTTGGTGTTGTTTTGCTTATCACTGTCGGAGCGTTAGTCTTCTAAGTTGCCAACATTTCAGAGGGCAGATGGAAAACATTCTGATTGATTAGTTCTTACCCTTTCCAATTCTGTGGTTTATTACTTTTCATTATTTTTATTTTCTCTTCTCTACCAGAACGGTTTATGGCTTTGATCGAAAACCGTAGTCTGATTGTTTTTCGCTGTTGTGGCTGTGTAGTACACTATCTCTCCAATGGTTAGTTGGTTCATCTACCGATGCAATACTGGTTAGTACTCTAAGCCCCCAATCATCGATGTTTTTAGTTGGTCACGGAGCCCATAGTTTGTATGTCGCCTGTCGTTGCGGCTCCTTAGTGATCTAATTGTCCAATACTGTAGTGGTTCCGATCTCCAATGCTGCAGTTTTTAGTATTTTATTTCATCGATGTTTTCTATTTGCTACGAAACCCTTAGTCCATGTGACTTCCATCGTTGCGGATCCTTAGCAAACTAATCACCCAATCCTTAGTTATTCCACTCGTCAATGAAGGTTTTCTCCCACCGACATTTTTCACCGGAGGTCTATATATTGGGGTTGGTTAGTATTTTATTATTACCCTTGTGAAATCGCACTTTCTCTGTCCCTGTTGAGTTGAAATATACCAGCGTGCTTAGATGTCAAGAGTTCATTCATTCGAAGCACTGCCATAGAATTTTCGGACCATCTCCTCGACTGCAACTTGTTTTCAAGGTAAGCCAACCATGGTTTCTCTTTCCTCTTGATTTTATGAGTCGTTTTGCAAACTAGGGTCTTTTCCTGGTTGGGTTTTCCCGTCGTTTGGTAGTTATCCATCTAAATTGATGAATTTGTATCCTTACGATGTGAAGTATCAGTCGGTTTCACAGTATTGGTGGTGGGGGGTTTTGTTTTCTTGAGCCTGTTTTCAAGTTGTTATGGAAGTTCAAGCTCGGTCCAAAGGTTTATGTTGTTGGTGCAGACAATCATTACGCTATCTGCACCAAATTTTGTGGGGTTTTTTATGGCCATCCGAGGGAGTTTTCATTGTTCACAGGAGCATACCCTAGTTTCAAGAGACGGCGAGGGGTTTTCAACATTTCGATCGATCTAGGATTTCTGCGTTTTAATTGATAGTGTGATTGAGGGGTATTTTGATTGCAGTCTTGTTTAAGTGATGCATTGTCAGTAATGGTTATGTTTAGTTGTAGACAGACTTAGAATTTTTTAGACCCATCTTGCAAAAGTTCTTTCTGCCTGTTATTTTTTGTTATGCAGTAATATTCTGATAGTTTACTTTTTAAGAATCCATATTTAAGAGGTAAATGTTTTGATGCAGTTTTTCTTCATTCTTAGAACACTAACTAAAAGTTCCAATAGTCTAAGAACATGTTTGGTGTATGACAAAGTAACTTATTCAAAGGAGATATGTCTAAAAGACAAAAGAAGAAGGCTCTTGTTTTTGAGGGAGAACCAAATGTGGAAATTATTACCAAGGTTGAATATATCTATGAAGATACCAGAGCTACCACTAGAGTAGAGCCAGACTACAAATGGGGTGAGATATATCGAATGATTTCAAATCAGGATGTGCCTAATGTAGGATTCGAAGAACTGACCATATATGCCAACATCGAGAAATCCACTATGATGAAGGTCGCCACTAAACTGGAGTTGTTCCGATGCTCTAAGGTGATCGGCTAGATCCTGCCTAGGGCAGATGTGACCACGATGATTTTAGAAAATACTGCCAAACAAGTCTATGTTGCATACAGTCCTGGTTATGTCTCACTGGCATATCACCTACCTCCTACTCAAGTATACTTAACTGAAAGTTGGATGAAAGAAATAAATTTGGACCTGGTCGAAATGGTTAAGAGAATGATGATACCTAGGAAGAAATTTCGAACCAGGCCATCAAGAGAATATGATACAGCCACTCTCTAGACTTCTTATAGGTTTATATCAGTGATGTTGAATAGATTTTTTGGGAGAGCTCATGCTAAAAGTTTCAAATTGGGATGGATACCCATTACTTTCTATGTAGCCACTCAGGGGACTATATTCAATTGGGAAAACATAGTGTCCAATGGCCTCTTAGCCTGCATATCTTCAGTTTTTGGAGGGGTGTCATAGAAGAAGTCAAAATTCTATATGAGCTATATCTTAGTGGACTGTATATTATGTACCCAGTCATTTCCATCTTTAAGGTGTAATTGGGACAAGGATAGGACCCCTGTATACACTGCATACAAACTATTTTGGGCACCCAAGTATTATAGCCACTACAAAGAAATATGTGAACATTTCATTATGCATGTGTACACTGTAATCTTCCTAACATAATGCAACTAGATGTCTGAGGAGGCATTCAAAGTCATTGAGGAACATGGGAATTACTATTTGATTGAAGAGGGAATGTACATCAGAATGTATGGTTTCTCTAGGGCACCTTCTCTACTCGCTAAGTATGCCACTGATTATGTGGTACACAAAGAAGCAGTTAGGAAAGTATATCTTGATGGTGTAGGAAGATTCTTGTTTGAACATAAGAAGGTAGCCTATCCTGCCATACTTTTCTGGCTGAGAAGTTACAAATTTTCAAAGGTCAAACAAAATTCAGAATTCGTACATGATTTGGAGCACTTTCATTTTGGGGAGATGAAATTCCACAGGAATGACTGCCAAAACAAGGTTGCAGAACATTGCAAAGAGGCAAATGTTCACTTCGAATATACAAACTTCTGGGACAAGGATGAAGAAATCTTCAGAAATGCAAAGAATATGACTGCATTGAAGAAGAGATTTAAGCAAAAGATCACCATTGTCGGCAGTAAGGGAAAAAACGCACAGAAGAAAGTTGAAGAAGAAGGATCCAAAAAGAGGGAAGAGGAGGCTAGGAGGCTAGCACAAGAGGTAGAGAGTTGGCTCAAGACAAAAGAATAAGAAAGAAAGAAAACTGCAGAGGATGCAGCAAAGAAGGAAGAGGAGGAAAGAAAGAAGAATGAATATGAAGAGACAAAGAAAAAACAAGAAGATAGTTAAGGCCTAAGATTAGCAGGGGCTAAGAAAGACCAGCAAAAAACTGACCAAATAGACACACAAGAAGCACAGGATCATACAGATCAGGGGCAGGGACAAGATAATCCTAACTCCCAGGAGCCTGCTGCAACTTTTGGCAACACTCAAGAATAGGTTTTTTTTTCTGGTTTGAATTTGATACCTTTTATGAAAAAAGAACGAGAAGAGGTCCCTAATTTCAGCACCATATTCTATGATAAGGAGAAGAAGAGGATTTTCAAGAGAACTAAGAAGAAGGTCAAAACAGGAGGACAATCAGGTATGATGATTACTGATAAAACTTTAGTGCATGGGACAGATGCAGATCCACGACTGACAACCAGAGCTAGGATGGCATTAACCCAAGCCACTGAACACAATGTGGATAGACTTATGATAGACCTTGAGAAATCAAGGGAAAATGCAGCACAATTAAAGGAAAATTTAAAAAAGGAGAGGGATGAAGGTTATAAGCTAAAAAGGAAATTTGAAGACATGTAGAATGAAGTAAGGACTTCAAAGGAAGAAATCCAGACTCCGCATTCAAACAAGATGAACTTAGAAGTTTCCATGGAGAGAACAGAAAAAGATGCTCAGAATAGCTTAGAAGAATTACAGAGACTATAGCTAGATTATTAGGTGTTGAAGACAGAGAAAAATGACCTCAAAGTATCATATGAAACTCTGAGTGTAGAAAAGCACCAGCTACAAAACAAAATTGCTGAGTTGGAGGCACAGAATGCCACTATATAAGAAAGAGAAAAGCAATTTCAAGTGCAGGTAGCAAGTTTTGAGGGATAGATCACTTCATTAAAAACATCACTAAAGGATGCCAATGAACAGAAGACTGATATCCAACCTTTGAAGCAGCATGTCCTAGCTCAACGAAGAAGAATTCACTAAATACAAATGTGTATTGAAGAAGAAAGATGTAAAATCTTACAGATAGATAGCAGGTTGGAAGAAATATTGGACACTACTTCATATTTTGTAGATAGATCTCAAGATATTTTGGAAGTCCTGGCTTGAAGGATAGTGTGGATAGAAACCAATGAAGAAACCCCTGCAGAGCTACCTTCTAAAGATCGACATAGCTTAAAGCAGGATTACGACTTATTAGAATTTGCAATAAATACAACAGAGGAATTCAAGAAGACTGTGAATAAAATGAGAGGAGATTGTATTGAATACCGTAGAAGGGTGCTGGTTACCTACAATAGATTCCAAGTTGCTACAGAACAAATACTGGATACATTACCAGAACATGAGTTGTTCATAGAACAACTACAAAGCAGGTACAAGGAAGATGAGCAGAAAATTCAACAAGTCAAGGATCTAGACGAGTAGATCCTGGAGAATGCAGTAGCTCATTCAGTAGTCAGCATCCATTTACTTGAATATCAGCTACGTTTGAGTCCAGCAAGAATAGAGGTGGTTAAGAATCAGGCTGCAAAATATGAAATAAACATCCATTTTCTTAAACCTTCAAATTTTGAAATCATAGTAGCAGAGGCCCAAGCATGGAAAAAGTTCATCAATGATCAAGCGGGGCCCTCTTCATGAAAGTGCTTTATTAAGTTTTGTTTTAAATGTAATATATTGTATAATGTTTGAGCACTCACTATAGGAGAAGATTTTGGATTGAAACGTTGGGGAAGCCCAAAAGTCATTTTGGGGCAGCTCAAAAGTTTTGCCTTTCTGTATAAGTATAGGAGAGTTAGAGAAAGGAAAGGACTTTTTCCTAGATAGATTTGTAGGATTATGTTGTAAGAAGAACTATTTCCTTATGCAATAAGAATTACAAGTTTCCTATTGGATAAATATTGGTGGAAGACTTCAAATGTTGTGCTATGGATTTGTTGAATGTGAACTATTTTGTTTTCAGTTGTTAACTATTAAATGTTAGATAGTTCTAACTCTTTGAACCTAGTATGTTATTGTTATGAATGCGCTCTAGTTTATTCTATGAAATTTCCACTATGAGTAATGAAGGCTTTTCATGAACAATGAACTATCTTGTTGTTCATATATCTATTAATGTTCATGTGTTTTGAATTAAGTAACAACTATCTATGATTTTTTTTAATGCATGCGCAGAAATACATTACTCATTGATAAATGATAATCTTGCTCCCTATGGATAGGTTAGATAGTTAGTTTTAGTTTCATGTTGTGTGTGATTTAGATGCGAGTGAGTTAAGATGAGAGGTAAGAACCTGCACATCACATTGTGACCGCTCCTCGTATTCTCTATCAGTCTGTATTCTTAGATAGGAACTTGCATATCATACTTAAATTCAAAAAACTAAAAACTACACATGGTGGACCGGGCTGTAACTGGTAAAACCTTTAATTTTGTTACTTGACCTACGGTAGTGGGACCATAAACCAGATGCATTCCCCATACCAAACAGTAATGGGATAGTCAGGAACGTTTACTAGGGAGAATCCCTAACTATTGTTACCTACGAATTTCTAGGCATCAACAATTCCATCATCCCGAACCTCTTCAAGATCTCTACTGCATACTTCCCTTGTCTTAGGGAAATTCCATCTGCATTCAACCACACCTCCATGCCTAGAAAATAGTGGATCATACCCAAGTCCTTTATTTCAAACTTAGTAGCAAGCTTTCTCTTTGTATGAGCAATCAACCCATCCTCACCTATTACAAATAGATCATCTACATACAGTAGGAGTATCACAGGGTTCCCTTCTTCAACCTTGTAGTAATGGTTGGAATCTGCTTTACTCTTGATAAAGCCCAAACTAGATAGGAAGCTATCAATTATGCCATACCATGTCCTGGGTGCCTATTTCAAACTGTAGAGGTCTTTCTTTAACTTACACACATGAGTCTCTCTATCATGTGTCTCAAAACCGAGTGGCTGCTCCACACATACTTCCTCTTTTACTACACCATTCAAGAGAGATGTCTTGACATCCATCTAGTGTACTTTCCACTTCATTACTGCAACTAAAGAAAGTATTGATCTGATGGAAGTATATATGGATACAAGAGAAAAAGTTTCTTCATAATCTATTACTTCTTTATGGGAGAAACCACGAGCCACGAATCTTGCTTTATAATTCTCTATGCTACCATCTGCAGCATGCTTGATCTTATAGATCCATTTGGAAGTGACAACAGAATTCCCTTCTGGTCTTGGGACAAAATCCCAAACATCATTCTCCATGATAGATTGATACTCTTTGATCATAACATCCTTCAATTCTTTCTTTTCTGCTGATTCTTCATAGTTGGAAGGTTCTTTGTCAATGAAGTCACCTTATAAGGCTACATAACCAGAGCAGGACCTAGTTTTTTTCCTTTGTCTGTGTATCTCTTCTGGAGCCCCATATCTTTCTACACCTTGGATAGCTTCTCATACCCAAGAATGTTTCCTCTTGTGAGGATTATTTTCTTGAGGTGGATCTATAGGTTCTTGAGGTTGTTCTACTTCTCAAACTTCTTCTAGAATTGCTTCATTCATGGTTGTGTCATGAATTATGGGTACTTTTGTTTCTTCATTTTCTTCTATAGGTCTCTTTCTAGATTTGTTGTAAGCTGAGTCTTCATCAAATGTTACGTCCTTGCTGATGTCGATCTTCTTGAATCCTGGGAAGTATATTCTGTAAGCCTTTGAGCTTTCAGAGTATCCCACAAATATACCCTTCCTTTCTGAAGAATCTAGTTTTCTCCTCTCTTCTTTTGGAATACGTAGGTACCCTGGACAGCCAACTATTATGGGATGATTGTCTTCTAGTTTCTTGCTGAAAAATTGTTCTTCAGGTGTCTTATTCTTTAGTACTCTATGTGGAGTATGGTTCTGTACATACACAACTATTCTAACAGCTTCTTCCCATAGATGCATGGGAAGATATTGATCATGAAGCATTTCCCTTGCAGCTTCCATTATCGTTCTATTCTTTCTTTCTACAACTCCATTATTTTTTGGATTATATGGAGTGGTCAACTCCCTCTTAATCCCTAAATATTTGCACAATTCCTTGAATTAATTTGATGTGAGTTCTCCACCATTGTCTGATCAGAAAATCTTGATCTTCTTTTCTATGTAGTTTTCGATCAAGGCTTTGAATTCCTTGAACTTGCTGAATACTTCATATTTGTTCTTCATGAGGTATATCCATGTCTTCCTAGAAAAATCATCAATGAAAGAAACATAGTATACATACCCGCTTAATGAAATTGATGACATCAGACTACATACATCGAAGTGAATGATTTCCAATATTCCTTTATCCTTGCTTTCGCTACCTGGAAATGTCTTCTTTGTGTCCTTTCCTTTCACACATCCCTTGCATACTCCTTCTTGTTTTTCTTGTATTTCTGGAAGACCTTCAACAACTTTTCTTGCAAGTGGTAGTGTCCTATAGTGCACATGTGCAAGCCTTTTGTGCCAAAGTTCATTTGGTTCTACTGAGTCATGAACCAAAGCTTGTTCTGGTTGGACCTTTAATTTGTATAGTCCTCCCTCTTGTTCTCCAATTACTATTGCATTGTCAATAGTCTTTTCTTTTGGACACATGATGACTTGACCATTTATAAATGCAACTCTTATACATTTTTCATCTGATGCAGAGATGGAGAGAAGGTTCTTCTTTAGTCCTAGTACAAATAGGACATTATTCATTTTCAAAGACTTTCCAGAGTCTAATTTGTAGGAGGATTTTCCACTACCTTTTATTGGATATTGGTAGTCATCCCCAAGTTTCACCTTGTGGGGTGATTCTTGTTCTGATAGTTTCACAAATGATTATTTGAATCCTGTCATATGTTTGGAATCCCCACTTGTCTATAATCCAATCATTGCTTCCATGTGTGATGTTTCCTGTGAGAGCAGAAATCAAAACATATTCATCATCACTTGAAGAATAATCACTTTCTTGTTTGATTCTCTTATTGGAAGGCTCATCATCTTCTGCAGCATGATCATGAAGTCTTTTCTTGTTTCATCACATGTAAAGAAAATGTACTTAGAGAAATATTTTTAATAATTTCTAGTGTTTCTCTTCTAGTGAGAGTGCTTATCTCTATGATGGTTTGTTTTGATTTTCTTAGATTGTGCTGTGAGAGCTTGATCTTCACTTCCCATGTTTTCCTCTTGTGATAATATTCGAGCTTCTTCTTGTGAGAATTCCTCCCATAGTTTGCTAAACTTGACTAGCTTCTTTCTAGCACATATCCCTTGAATAAAAGAGTCCCATGCCCTAGGGAGACTATTCAAGGTGGTCATCACAATTTATGCATTCTCTACTTCTTCATCTACCACTTCCAGCTGTTCATTGATATGAGAGACCCTTGTAAAGTAAGACTAGATGGTCTCTGCATTCTGGATCTTTACATTCTTCAATTGGTTTCTCAGATTCATATTTTGGTTTATGTTATTCCCTTAAAATAACTTGGTCAGGGCATCGAAAATCTCTTTAGGTGTCTTTAGAGAGGACACCTGTGGTATGAGGTGATCCTTGATTGAATCAGCAATAATCCTCTTATCCATGGCCAATTTATTCTTGTGTAAGGCCTTAGCCTCATCTCCTTCTGGAACGGGAACATCTTCATTGATGTAAGAGTCCAGTTCATTTTCTTCCAGGACCAGGGATATCCTATACTTCCAAACTCGGAATTTATTAGCTCCCTCAAGATTTTCATAAATCTTGGTATGATGAGAAATCTTAACAGAGAACCTCAAATGGAAATGCAAAAAATTTATATATTACCAGGTTAAGATGTCGGAACTAGATTCCGAGCTAAATTTCTATAGAGCTGGTTCAGTATCAAATTAGGGTTTGACTTTCCCATAGTTCTACCCAACCAAAAAATTTGATCTTGATCTCTAAACTTTGATTTTGGGGAGGAGATCAATCCAGGCTCGGGCTCACTCAAAAATTCCACTTTTGTGGAAAGCCCTAATTTCTGGTAGTAGTGTCAGGTCAAAAACTGAAAATATGGAGAGAGATCCAAAAAGTAGGAATCCCTGGTTTCCACAATAGAGTGTCTTCTTCTCAGGTTAGCTCGAATACCATGTTATATTTTTAACATTTAAGCTATATGATCTTAGGATCTTATCTAAGAGAATAACAAGCACATCAATCAAACATAAGAGACATTGAACACAAATATTTTCATCGGGGAAACCATAAAGGAGAAAACCCCACAAATTCCTCAGAGATAGAATTAGCATCAAAATTAAAACCCAAAGACAATAAGATGATCTCTCGACAGCAGTAGTCTCTTTGTCTCTCTTATCCCAGCTTCTTCTCTCTCTCTCTCAGCTATGCGCTACAACTGAGTGCGAGTAAATGAATATGAATGTGTGAGAAATAGAGAGGCTCACTCTCTATTTATACTAATTCCCGACTTGACAATAACTCACTAGGGTCGACTTCTCTAGGAGAGTCTAATAACCCTAGGTCCCCACAACTGCGGGGACTTTAATGCTTGATCAATAAGTAGGGTTATTCTCTATGACTTTACATGACTTGTTTACATTATTGAATCTCCCAATCAGAACATAGGGGCATGACATGACTCAATTACATTACAGATACTTCCTGTAATAAACATTGAGGTACAATACATAAGATATAGAAGTGAATACATTCCGAAGTTACAAATAATCGACAATTCTTTATTGTGGAAACCCCTTATTTATAGTCCATAAGGTATAAAGAATCCATTGATTTCTCACTATTTTCATGTGGCAGAGGCATCCACTAGAGATTTGGTAATTTTTTACCACTTTAGATCTCCCTTGAAGCATGCAACTCCATTGTTTCCATTATGGAGTAGAATTAACAAGTTTTAGAGAGGGTAAATCCACATATAATCTTGGCTTGGTGGGTTTTCTAGCAATTTGAGGAGTTGTTTGAGCACAATTAGGGTTTGACTTGGTAACTTTGGAGCATTAGTGCTTAGCAATGAGGATATATGAAAACACTAAGCAATGTTGTCTTGTCTTGGTTCATCACCAAGGACAAAGGGAAAATCCCTAAGATGGATGACATGCTAAGGTGGATTCATTGGTTGCATGACTTCACTCAACAACTCTTATTTATTGCTTAGAGTAGGTAAGTAGGACATGAATAATCTCTTGCATGAGAATAAGGTTGATGTGGTGTTGTGAAGACAGAGAATGGTGTGATTTTTATTGATTTTCTTAGTTTGTTTGTCATTGCTAACAAGTACATTTAGAGATTTTGGGGTTCTCATGCACTCCTAATAAGATCACATGTCCACATATTACCATACATATTGTATCCACATGTCATTTTGTCTTACATTTAGTAAGATTTCAAGGTTGATGGGCATAAGATTGGCCTAGTTTGATGGTATTATGCAAGATGTGCACTTGATAAAATTATGTCTACAATCTATAATTGTTGGAGCCTTGGTCTATTTTGGAGGTGTAAAGGGGCCAACCCAAGTTATTTTCATGAAAATCATATACCCACTATAAGGGAGGTCCTATGATGGGACGCAAGTTTACAATTATGAAATTTAATTAGGGTGTTGATTGCGGTCTAATTTGTAAAGGTGGAGGAAATGATAATCATTTACCCACTTAGAGGGATGTGCAGTCATGTTCACAAAAAAATTGTATTAAGCCCCCCTTTCTCCCAAATGATATTTTGAGATGAAAGAAAGATAATGCATGGATTTAAAACACATGGCATCATGGTGCCACATATTGGACTTATTATTCTCTTTTAATGAGATTTTTGGCATACCAATTATTTCCATTTCAAAAATTCTCATAGTTACATGCAACATATGAGGAATTTTTCCAATTGATTGTGAAATATGGTTAATAAATTACAGAGTTAGCACCTGAGGGTATGGTTTGATTTGGGTGCCTATGTGGTTTTTCATCTTCCTATTTCCAACAACAAATTTTAGAGAATTGTTTGATTATATAACAACAAGATATAGCATGAAAAACATTAGGTTTGGGTCCTCATTAATTTGTAACTATATCTAAAAAGAATGATCAGTACTATGTTATTTTTTCTTATGATGCCTTTATGGTCAAAATTTGATGATTCACTACACATGGAAAATGATCAGATGTACCTTGCATAGAGAAGTCTCGAAGGGCATGCATAAATGGTCAATATATAATAGTTATGTATATATTTGGAGTTATTCACTTATTTGAGAAAAACCAAACCTATCAAACCTACATTCATATCCTAATAGCAACAAAATTTCAGGATCCAAGGAATTATATTCATGAAGCGGTAATGAGAATATTCATTTTGGAACTTTTTTAGCACTTTTGGATAATTATGAGTGTGAAAAACAACAATAGGTATCCCCTTTGTAAGTCTGGATCAATTTTGGGCTAATTCTTGAATAGTTTGGGAAACTTTGGCCCTATTTTGAGCTTAAATAGGTTATCTCTTTGAGATGAAATGAGATTTTGGGTGATTACGAGTAACAATGGGCATGTCCTAACCTTGTTTCATACTTTATACATTAATAAAATTCATAAACCTTAACTTTGGAAAATATTTATTGGTGAAAACAACAATAAAAAAATATTGGCATATTTTCCCCCATAACCAAATCAAATTTCAAATAGGCAAGAAGTATCTTTGAAGAAGTCCAGTTCTGTGACGACATATTTCTTTTAATCCTTTTCTGAAGTACTTATGATCATTATTGTTAGTCTAAGCACTGTTAAAATGCAATATCATCAGTAGAGTCCCCTTATTCTCATGTTTACAGACTACAATGTGAGTAATCAATGAATATATTTGCAATACATACCAGAAATGAGTATGTTTGTCTTGGAATGGATTATTATTTATTGATGAAACCCCATATTTACATTCCATAAGGTATAGAGAATCCCTTGATTTATCACTATTTTCATGTGGAAGAGGCCTCCACTAGAGATTTGGTGATTTCTTTCCACTTTAGGTCTCCCTTGAAGCATGTCACTCCATTCTTTCCATTATGTAGTAGAATTAGCACATTTTAGAGAGGGTAAATCGACATATAATCTTGGCTTGGTGGGTTTTCTAGAAATTTGAGGAGTTGTTTGAGCACAATTAGGGTTCAACTTGGTAGCTTTGGAGTAGTAGCGCTTAGCAGTGAGGATAACACGATGAACATACCTATCAAGTTTCAACGAACTTGTTATACTAGTGACGAAATTTTCATCCCTACTATAGCAAGTTCGTTGTGACTTGATATGTATATTCGTCGCTATAGAGACAAGATTTCGTCACTACACCAATGCAAGCTTCATCACAACAATGTTGTTCATTTTTTAAAAATATTACCTTCTGTCGCTCTAGCAATGACCGCTTCACCGCTACACCAATGAAGCTTCATCGCTACACCAACGCAAACTTTATCGCAACACTGGTTTTCATTTTTTTTAAAATATAACCTATCATCGTGTTGTAGATACAATAGATCCCATTTTTTGGATAAAAACATGGGAGCCCCAATTTTACATGCGAACGTAATGCTTAAATTTCTTAAGTCTTTTCAGGGTTCCCATAAGTGTTTATCATGGTTTCTTTTTCTTTGTCATAATTTGGTTTAGTTAACATTTCAAAAGTTTGTGCTTTTTGTGTGGTTTTGGAGAATTGTGGAAAGAACTAATTTTTCCAAAAGTGTGCCTTTTTCTGCAACCCGCAACCCGAAACCTACAATGCAGATTGTGTGAGCTTGGTTTTACGTTCGATACTTTTTTGTTTCACAACCTGCAATACGGATTGTGGGTACAGAAATGTTTTTCAATAATCACAGTTTTTCATCCCACAATTGCGTATTATGGATTGCAGGGAGTAGTTTGAATTATGATTTCTATTGTGTGTTTCCGCAACCCATAATTTGCGGATTGTGGATTGCGGAAAAGGTTAGTTAACATTTTAATACTTTGTATTCCTGGATCCCGCAACCCACAATTTGCAGATTGCGGGAAAGTGAATAAAATTTAAATCTCGCGACCTGATCTCGTATACTGTAAGATTTGATCCAGACAATCTATTTATTTTAACCCGATGACCTTAATTCAACCCACTGAAAGTATATAAATAGATGTGTTCTTCGTATTTTATTTACCATTTTCACTTTCAGAAATTACCTTGATGCGTGGGTTTTTACTGCAATTTTTACCAGAGAGCATTTTCATAGTTCTGGTCAATTCCAAGTTGGTTTTTTCTGTCATTTTCACGTTTTATTGTTTATTGTCGCTTTGTTTCTCAATTGTTCTTGATTTCATGTTTATGTGTTTAAACAGAGTTTTTCAATTTTCCAAAATGACACGAATTACCCACTGTAAGAACACTCACAAAGAAATGCTGACCAAAGACCCAAAATTCAACATCTTCTCAGAAACCAGTGGTAGAATCACTGAAACTTACTAAATCGAATGGCCTACAGTTTGCTTGATTTTTGACAATGATGACCTATCAGATATTCAAAATGATTAGTTGGATTACGAAAAAATTAGATATTCTGGGCTACATTCCATTGCTTCCATGCCCGCTATCCTTCCCTATACTAACACAGTCAAATGGATTGTGGACCACAAAAAACCTAAAGATCAGTCCTTTAATGATAGCACAGTGTCATAGTTAGCCACATTATGTCTTAAGGTTTTCACCAGAGCGTCAACTCTTAAACTGGTTGTGCAACACCTTAACGTTTACTTCTCCCAATATTCTAAGAGAAGGTATAATTTTAACGAAATGATGAAATATTGGATGAATGAACCTAGCAAGTTCTTGCAGAGGGATGAAAACTTCTACCCGATATCCTGGTTTAGAGAGCCTTATTCCTTATTGGAAGCCATTCTATGTAGGCTTTATGGTCTTCCCAACTGTTTTGTCTTCAAAGATGAATGGGATCCAGTAGCCCATCATGTCCTAACAACATGTGAGTCTTTCCCTTGGGAATATATCCTGTCATTGGGGCTTAAAGCGGCTGTCCAGGATTATCAGAAAGCTACCTCCTAGAAGAAGCCAGATTTCTTATTTTCGTCCTTTATCATTCATGTATTTTGCATCGAATTCTAGTATCCCAATTTGGGATGGAACATGACTTTACTATCCCCTACAGTACCTATTTATTATTCAGCATTGTGGGATACTAATTATGCAACTATTTTCTATGAAATTCGTGAACACTTTCTTGGCAGCATTTATTTTTCAATATTCAAAAACGAAGCTCCTTCTTTTTCAGCTAAGGCCAGGACCTTTATCTCCATAATGGGTGATTTGTATGTCTGTAAATATTTTTCATACATCAAAATTTGGGGTAGAAATATTGTCCATATGCTGCACAAGATAGTTTTTGACAGGCTAGTTATTGAAGAGGTCTACTTTCATCCTGTCACTGATGGTGTGTACAACAAATGCGTTGGTCCTAAAAGAAAAGGATGGCCTAAATTTCCTTTGGATATTTGGCCATTAGTTATCCCACCTTCATCTTGGGCTGCAGTATTCAGTGAACAAATAGTTTTTTTGAAATTGGGTTTTTCTTTTAAAATGAAACATGACCCTAAGGGGTTTCTTGATGCTCATTTCAAACAAAACCATGTCAAGAATACTTATGTTCATGAGGAAGTTTCGATGACTCCATCTACCAGGGAGTGAATACCTTTTCTGAAGACTTGGCCAGAGCTAAGAGCAAACAAAATCAAAGCCAAATTCTATAACATCAACACGAGCTTAAAACTAAGGTTTTGGTCTACAAAACAATAGAGATAGAATTCCTCGAAAAGGTAAGAAAATATAGAAAAGAGAAAGAAGCTCAAGAAGAAAAAGTTCCATAAATGATTACTTAACTAAATGGGAACAAGGGTAAAATCCCTATGGAAGATCTTCCATAGGTAACTGTTGCTCAACAATTGAAATATATGATGCAGACCTCCCAACAATCAAAGTAGAAGTTAGCACACATGACTTCGGTATTGGACACTCAAGTAGCTGTAGCTGCTAATCCTACTATTGACACTCCGGTAACTACTACAATTACCGAGGTATGTGATGATTAGGAAACAACTGATATTAAGGCTGCTAAAAAACAAAAAATTTAGGTTATTGCTTCTCTGACCCCTACCATAGATTTTATTGACTATGATACGAAAGAGTAAGTGCATCAACCTGTTCTTGTGGTGGAGGAAGTAGCTAAGCATTTGCAAAGAGTTACATATTTGTTCCATGATAATGAAATAAAAGAATCCATCCCTAATCCTAGGTTCCTAGAATTCACTTATGTTTCTGATTCTTCAACTTCGACATTTCTCCTCTCATCTATCCAAACTCTTTCAACCTTTCCCATTCGGCCAATACCATCATCTTCATTAGCTCAAATTTATCACACCTTGACCACTAAAC
The DNA here is from genome assembly GCA_001517045.1 of Pseudotsuga menziesii. Lineage (NCBI taxonomy): Eukaryota > Viridiplantae > Streptophyta > Pinopsida > Pinales > Pinaceae > Pseudotsuga > Pseudotsuga menziesii. The sequence goes on along the minus strand of LPNX011167507.1, from coordinate 117,642 downwards.
CTGCTTCCCTCCAAGCTAGATCATTGCAACATCCCATACCTCCATCTACTATTTTAGAGACCCAGTCCTTCAAATTCCCTATGCAATTACCCTCATATACCTTTTCATCATCATCATCTATTCTTGAGAAAATTTTATTACCCTCATCGTCACTTCCAGCTGCAAACTTTTGCATTCCATTTCCTGAAACTTCCATCCCAATCCTCTCCTCAGCTTTCCAACCATTAGTTATTCAAAACATCTCTTCTCCTTTATTTCCATCCCATGTAACTATGCATATACCCACTCCCACCATCAGTCAGACATCTTCATTGGTTTCAACAATGAATGTGACTTCATCCTCTATTGAATATGTGGCTGAGTTTGAAGAAGACAATGTAGTCCCTCTTGGGGATTATTTATAAAACAAATCATCCAAGGTGGTGGTTATCAAAGGAAGGAAAATAAGTAGAGATCAAGGTGGTTTGGAAACACCTATTACCCATCAGATAATATGGACTTAGCTTTCTAGTGATCCCCAGGTAGATGCAGTTGATATAGCTATAGCTTTGGGTGCATTTACAGGTGCAAACCTTGATGCAGTTAACAAATTGAAAAGGGATCTTGATAGAAGAAAGGAAGAAGTAAGAAAGCTTCAATAAGAGATGGATAGAATCAAAAGGGATCATAATAATTATGTTGCTAATATTGAAAGGGCATTTGAAGACAGGTTCAAAGAGTTACAAATAGAGAATAGTTATCTCCAAGATAAACTGCATAATGAATAAGCTGTAAATGCCACCGTTACAGAAAGGATAGCTTTTCTTGAAAAACAATGTGAAGATGCAACTGCAAGTGTAACTTCCTTTTCCTTTTCTAAGCTCTCACAACAAGAGTTTAAAGACTTGGCCATCCAAACTAATCAAGAAAATCATGAGTTATTAACTGAATTGTTTAACACTCTGAATGACATTATGAAGACTCATGCCGCTTTTGGAAAAATGTATGTCACCCTTGAGGAGCAGGAATCCAAGATAGAGCAATATTCCAACGCCTATGATGATATTTTGTACTGGAAAAGGTATATGAAAGATAAACTAGAGGGTATCACTATCCTTAGTATCTTTCAGTTGAAGAAAGTCAGGTCTGTACTATGTGCTTGGCTTGATTTAAATGAAATTTATGAAGATGCAATTCAAAAAGCATAGGCTATTTGTTGCAGGAGATGATATGTTGTGGAAAACATTATGGAAATATTGTAGTTTGCTACCATGGATCTTATTAAAAATGCTTCCCAACCAAAATTAATTATTGAACAGATTGAACGCAGATGTGATGAGGCCAAGGAGAAAATTTGATGGCTTGACCATATTAGTATTGAAGAAGTAGATCGATTAATAAGGCACCCTCTTGCTATTGAGGGAAATATCCACATCTCTATTTGCATTTGGCACAAGTTGGATAAAAATTAAATGGAAAATTTCAAGTGTGATTCTCAACTTGGGTTTAAATCAGCGAATTATCGCAACATAGATGAACTGTTAGGTATTTTGACTAGGTGGCAAGAATTTCTCGGCCTTTAGTTTCATATTGATTTTATGATCCCAGTTTCAGGGGAATTCACTATTTTGTAATTATTATTTAAAGGGTAGATTTCTCGTGTACATAGGGGGATTTTTGGAAGGAAAAATCAGCTCTAGAGATTTGGAGACACTTTGGTTTATGGAGGGTTTGTAATTTCTGAAGACTTTAATAATACAATTGTGTTGTTCTCTTGAATCTTCTTCTATCTATCTGATACAATTTCTTTGAAAAATATTGGTTTTTCCATTTCAAATTATTTACCTTCACCATCTAATCATTTTGAAAATTGTTAGTATATTGATTTGTAGTTTTGATTTTTTTTTGCTTACGATCTATGTATCTATATGGTTTAAATGAATTTATTCAGTTAAAACCTTTATCTATTTTTGCAAGTGATTTTACAAGAAATATAAAAATCAATGTTAATTTTTCAATTGACATATTAGTTATAGGTCGATATTGAATGTGCCAAAACATTTAATTTACTATTAGTTAATTTTAATTCGTTGAATGTAATTTAAATCAATAAGTAATTGATCTCTTTACATTTATGTTAAGTTGATAAAACTCTTATCTATTTTCACCCCAGTTTAACTTGCAAACAAACACGACACCTTCTTAGTGTAGTACAGAATAAGGTTAGATTTCCTTCTTAGTTAGATTCAATTTCTTTTCAATATCTCACACATTCAGCTTTCCTTCATTAGGAAACAAATCCTTTCAGGATCAAAACACTATAAGTGCTAATGGAGGCCTTTATATCCATGGGAGATTACTATTCCAAATATGATGGGGATAGAACTATCCTGGTGTATGACCTTTTGAAGCCTTTCAATATGGGTTTTCCCCTCTATTGTGATCCTTGGAACCCATTCCAACAACCTACCAATCTAAGGCTTCAATAAATGGTGCTAGAAGGAGGGCCAGAAGTAAATCAAGCCTAAACAGAATACTAGGAAACATCCTCTAGTAAGAGAACCAATTGTCACCCATAGTCACACATAAGCGTCTTCATCCGTGGAACAACCATTTCCAGATTCAGATACCATACCAGTTACTCCTATTCCTGAACAAAGAAATTCAGGGGGTAGGTATGTCCTTGTATCACCTACTTTGGGGCCCATTATAGTCGAACAAATTCTAAAAGGTAATTCTTATACTATTTCTAGGATCTGATAGAGGTTCGTAGAGGGGTGCCTCCAGACCAATGATCCCCAAACCAATAATCGAGATAACCACAATTTAGGTGATCGAAACACTGAAGAAAGTAATAATTCTTCCAGTCCTCCATCAGCCCTTGAATTAAATATTGAGTCATTATTTTGAAAACAAAGTACTCCTCAACGCAACAATGCAATGGGTGGACCTCCATTTTCACCCCGTTCTTCTTCATCCTCATCAAACAAATCATCAGAATCAGAATCTTCTAGTTCATCAGAAGAAGACATCACAATGGGTGATGAACAACCCAATAGACCTTGGTTAGATCAATATGCCATATTTTTCCTGGGTGATATACATATATTACCTAACAATCCCGAAAAGTGGCTTCCAAAGTATAACCCTAATGATAAGATCCCTATTGAAGATCACATTAAAACCTTTATCCAGGAAATCAGACTTAGAAATGTGATATACGAAGATGTGGTCTACATAATTTCTTTATACTTTTGAGGGTAGAGCTTCCACGTGGTATTTTTATTTAGAAGATGGATCCATGGGATTTGTTCGCAGCACTCTTTACTCAAAAATTTGGGGACGAAAATACCCCAGAAGATTTGGTTATAGATCTTTCCTCTATGAAAACTCACATTGAACACTTCATTTTTGACACATTTTTCAAAGATTTTCCTGCCGATGTTTCACTGATCGAGAATGTATGGAACCAGCCACAAATTTCCCATGTCACTTCTGTACCATTCTATGGAACCATTGTACACAATGTATATAATGTTAATACTAATTTTAGGATTGACCCTATTTCATGGGATTTATTTTTTTATGGCTCCATGTCTAAAGATAGAGTTGGTGCATGGTTTGTCCTAGTTGATCCAAAAGGGACCAAAAATATGATTGCGTGTAGAATCGAGTTCAAATGCACCAATAATGTGGCTGAGTACAAAGCACTAGTTCAAGGACTTAGGAAATCCATTGACATGGGTGTAAAGGTAATCGAATGCATTGGATATTCCAAGATCTTAGTGAAACATGTGAGAAACCAAATACATTGTATGTCTCCTTGTTTAATTAACTATCATAGGTTGATAAGGAATATTACTAACTCTTTTTCAGCATTCAACATCAAGTCAAACCCTAGGGCATAGAATTTTGATGCTGATCTTATGGCCAATACTATGTCTAGGTTGATTCCACCAGAAGGTTTTGTCCCCATAAACGTTTTCAATTGATTTGATGTACAGACCTTCCATCCTGAACAATGTGACAAATTGGAAAGTATTTGAGGATGATCAGCAAATATTGGACTTTCTTTCAGCCCAAGACACCTTTCAAGGTATGGAAACTGATGAAGGTGAACACAATAAATCCTTGTTTGATCTTTCCAACATTATCCCTAAATCAGTTATCAACTTAGAGAAATTTTATGACCTACAAGACAAGTTCAAACAAAGGACCAACTATAAGACCCAGAGTTCATCTCTCAACTATGAACCTATCAACTTGGCCACTAAACAGAATCCTCGCTTTATCAACCTTAGAGTTATTTATTCTGATGAAGAAAGGTGAGATTTTATCAGGTTGTGCAAGGAGTTCAAAGACATCTTTGCATGGACGTACAATAAAGTCAAAACCTTTGAGACCAGTATCATGCATCATAATATCCCAATGAAACCAGAAGTAAGACCTTACCAGCAGAAGTTGAGGAAGATGCATCCCAGCTTGGAACCCTCTGTAAAGAAATAACTCTATAAAATATAGATAGAGTGAATCATATTCCATGTCAGACATACGTAGTGGATTGCTAACTTGTTACCTATTCGTAACATGAATGGGGAAATTTGACTCCGTGTCAATTTCAGAAAATTAAACAAATCCTCCGAGAAACATAACTACTCTGTCCCTCCCATGGTGCAGACCTTACAAAAAGTAGCTGGGTGTGAGATGTTTTCACTCCTTGACGGATTCTCAGGATATAACCAAGTCCTAGTTTCCCTGGATGATCAATTAAAAGTAGCTTTCAAGACCCCTTGGGGAACCTTCAATTACAAGAGAATGCCTTTCGGGATGATAAATGAAAGAGCTATGGATATATCTTTTAGGGGTTTTATATAGAATTATTTCATGATATACTTACATGATGTTACAATCTATTCTTAAAAACAACATGAACATTTATCTTCTCTGAAATAGTTGTTTGAATGTTGCATAAGGTACAAGATTTCACTCAACCCCAAGAAGTCCAACTTCACTATAATGAAAGTCAAACTTAATTATTAAGCTAAGTTAATTGATGTAAATAAAATAAGAGGTGACTTGAAAAGTCACCTCTCTTCCCCACTTACGGTATAAATTACTAGGGCACCTATTATGTAATTCATCTTCTACATTTTATAAAATATACATTTCTACATTACGTTCCTTATTTCCATCTATTTTTCTCCTACATTGGTATCAGATCCTCTCGGCTCTCGGCACCGGCCCACCTCCTTTCATCTCCCACTTCCGTTGCACCCACCTCCTCTTTACCTTCCTTGCACTCCACGCTGCCCCTATCACCTTGCTGCTCCAGCCTCTCCATCCTATTCCATCACTCCCACCGATCTCCACCCTTTGTTGCTCCATTCCCCTCTCCTTGCCCATTACCTACTCCATTCTCCCACCACCCCTCCTCTCCTCCCCCATTCCTCACTGCTCCACTCACCCTTCCCTCTATGTATGCCCTTCCCTCCACTCTCCCTTCCCTCCACACCACCCCCAACTACTAGTGCCACCCCTTCCATTCACGCCACCCCTAGATGCTACCATCTCCACCTCTACGCACTTCTCCACCATCCACCCTTCCATCGCACGCCATTGGCCACCAGCCACCTCCTTCTGCCCCTCTCCTCCAGCTCTTTCTCCCACCCTACTCCCCCTCATCCATTCCCCTTCTTCCATGCTCCCAACCCATCATCATTCTACCTCCCAATCGCCATCTCCATCTTTCGCAATCATCCACGGTCTGGTGTTCAAATAAATATTATTTAATATACTTTGGTTATTAATAATATTTATTATTTAATATACCTTAATATTAATAATATTTATTAATATTAATGTTTATTAATATTATTATTATTTAAAATAAAAAACGAAAAAAAACAAAACAAAACTATATAATAATAAAATAATTATTATTATAATTTAATTATTATTAAAAAGAGAAGAAGAAGAAGAAGAGAGAGAAGAAAATCATGGCGAGCTGGCATCATACATTGAATAAAAATAAATCCACATTTAGCACCTAGAAAATTCTAGCAATCACCAGACAATGGACACTTGGTTTGATCAAATCAATGAGAAAATTAACAAAAACTACGAGGAACTCCATGCAAAAATCAAATAGACGAGTGACAATTTGACATCAAATTGGACACAATTTACGTCACGAAATGAGAATATTTTCTTCACTCTGCAGGAATACCAAAAGAAAATTCAAGTAGTTTTAACTGCCATCTTGGACAGATTACAAATCTTGAATGACCTGCAACCAAACTCTCCCAGAACTCCACAGCAGCTAGATCCTCTATTCAACATGTCGTCCTCTAACGCATATACACAAGGATTCCAAATACGGGTGAAAGTCAAGTTACCCAAATACAACGGGGATGAACAACAATTCATAGTGTGGATTAACAAAGGTGAGGACTACCTAGACATCCACACCATACATTACGACGGCGAGAATATTAAATACACCTCCATGCATCCAGAAGGAAACGCTTACAATTGGTATTTATGGTGGAAGAATACTGCAATAATATGTTCTTACAATTGGGTTAGCTTCAGGAACGACCTCATCAAAAGATTCCAAGGCGTTGAAGAAAAATACTTCTTTGCCAAAATCACATGTTTACAACAAAAAAATAGTGTCGATGAGTACACCTGTGATTGGGAAGCATTGTCAACTTGAGTCCTAGAGTTAACCAATGACAAACAACTACAGACCTACATACATGGTCTAAAACAACACATATGTGATGAACTAGAGTTACACAACATTTCTACCATGGAGGAAGCACGATGTAAAGCCAATATTATTGAAAGCAAACCCATTCATACAAATGTCAACCAAGAAAACTCCGAAAAGACCCCCCTCCAATCAAAATACACAGGAAATCCAAGGCATACACCACCTCAACTTAGGGAAGGAACAAATCCTAGTTTAGAGGCACAGAGAATAAAATAAGGAAAATGTAAGTTTTGTGGAGACAAATGGGATCCTAAGCACAGATGCTTACAAAATAAATTATATGCTTGTAAAGCAGAGCTAGAAGTCAATGAACCAATTGAGAACGATGTAAATAGCCAACAAGACTACCACCTAGGAATCGAGGACGAATCCCCACAAATCTCATTAGCCTCTATTACCGGAATCGTCCAACTGCAAACATTGAATATTTAAGGTCATATAAAAAATAATAACGTCACAGTTCTCAGCGACTTTGGTAGCACCCATAACTTCGTAAATGTCAACCTTGCTAAAGTATTTAACCTATTTATTCGTCCAGTACCTAACATGATGGTTATGGTAGAAGATGGAAAGAAGATTGAAAATGTGGGAAAATGTCATAAGGTTAATTTACAAATGCAAGAATATAACTTAGAATCGGATTTCTTTGCAGTACCACTAGGAGATATAGACGTAGTATTAGGAATACAATGGTTACAAACCTTGGTTATATACTCTGCAAATCACCAAGAAAATTTTATTGAATTCCATGTGTTTGGGAAAACACACAAATTATATGGTTTCCAACAACCTCCAACACAACTGGTTACATCACATCAGATGGAAAAGCTACATTGGAAAGATGCACCAATGTACATACTTCAATGTCGAGAAATGGAGATTCTAACAAGTGAAGGAGATATGGTCAAACAACCAGAGATAGAGGAACTAATTCAAAAACATTGCAAGGTGTTTCAAGAGTTACCTATGGTGCTCCCAACAAACAGAAAAACTGAACACATAATTGAAATAGAACCAGGGACAAAACCTGCGAGTAACAAGCCATACAGATGTCCACATCAGAGATGTTGCAATAGTTCATGTAGTCATTGTCGTCAAATAATATTTGAGGACAAAGCTTACTTAAGGAAAAGGAAATGTAACAAAAGCCAAACTTAAGTATTAAGCTAGGTTAATTAATGTAAATAAACTAAGAGGTGACTTGAAAAGTCACCTCTCTTCCCCACGTACAGTATAAATTACCGAGGCACCTATTATGTAATTCATATTCTACATTTTATAAAATATACACTTCTACATTATGTTCCTTATTTCCATCTATTTTTCTCCTACATTCACGGTCACAGAAGGTAATCTCTCAGGTTTCATTATTTCTAAGGAAGGCATGATTATCGATCTAGAGCGCACTGAATCCATTTTAGAGATTGGCCTCCTTGGTTCATGAAAAGGCATGCAATCATTCTTGAATAAGATCAATTTTGTTTGTAGATTCATTCCAAATTTTGCTCAAGTTGTTAAGCCATTATAATAGCTAGTTAATAAATATGCACAGATTAAGTGGTCTAAGGAACAAAGAAATGCCTTTGTTTAAATTATAAAATCCATTGCAAAATCACCTGCTCTAGTGTCTCCAGACTTCAACAAATATTTTATCCTATACACCTTTGCTACTGAATTTTCTTACGTATCTTTCCTGACACAAAAAAATCATGATGATATTGAGATCCCCATCTCTTTTATGAGTTCAACATTCAAGGGAGTCAAACTTAACTATTCTCAAGTCGATAAACAGGCTCATGTGATTTACAAATCAGTAATACATTATAGACTGTACCTATTAAAGTCACAGACTAAGGTGATTGTCCGTTATGCGGCCATCTGAAATTTCCTCATTCAGAAATAACTTGGTGAGAAAAGGGCTCACTGGATGACAACATTGCAAGAATATGACTTGGATATTAGACCAGCAAAGATTGTCAAAGGGAAAGATGTTTGTTTGATTATCGCTCAATCAAACAATCTTGAAAACCAACAAATTAAGTGGGAGCAGGAGGAAACTATACCCACGGGTTCTGTTAATGCGATTGAAACTATAGCATCTGAATGGTATGACCATATTAATTTTTTTCTAAATCATGGGTTTTCTCCTAAAGCTCTTGACCCCAAAAAACGTAGAGCTTTAAGGTCAAAATCAGCTCCATATCAATTTATTGATGGTATTTTGTTTAGAAAGAACTATGATGGGTTTTTTCATAGATGTTTAGATAAGGACCAAACTGATGATATCCTTTTTCAATTTCATGCATGACGTGGAGGAGGGAATTTCTCAGGAGAGACGACAACTCACAAGATTATAAGGCCAATATATTACTGGCCTAATTTGTTCAAATATTCCCATGATTACATTAAGAAATGTGAGCCTTGTCAGAAGTGTGCTGTAAAATTTTAAAATCCTGCCTTCCCCTTGCAATAAGTAGCAGTTCAATTCCCATTTCAGCAATGGGGATTGGATTTTGTCAGACCCATTAACCATGTTTCTTCCCTGCAACACAATTACATCCTAATAGCCATAGATTATTTTACTAGATGGGTTGAATAAGTTCCCCTAAAATAGTGCAATACCGACCAAGTGATATCCTTCCTGGAAAGTCAAATAGTCACTAGTTTTGGTGCCCCTGAATATCTAGTTTTCAACAATGCATCTTATTTCACGTCCATTGTTCTCACACACTATTCCCTTTAAAAAGGGGTCAAACTCAATTTTTCTCCTAATTATTATCCTCAAGGAAATGATATTGTTGAATATTCTAACAAGAACTTGATAAACATTCTAAAGAAAACAATGGCCTCTCATCATAAAGATTGGCACACCCAACTTTACAATGCTCTTTGGGAAGACCGGATTACTTTGAAGGTAGACATTGGAAATTCTCCTTACTATTTATTCTATGGAAAGGAATCCATCCTTCCATCCAATACTATTATCCCCTCATTAAAACTAGCCTAATATATTCAAGAATATGATTCACCCCTACTTCAGCAGAGGAATGATACTCTGCTTAAGTTAGAAGAAGATAGAGAGAAATAAAAAAACAAACTGTATCAACATCAACAGTTAGTTAAAAGATGGTTCAATGAGAAATATTCTTCTGAAAAAGACTTTTTAGTAGGGGATTTTGTATTGAGATGGGATCAACAACACAAGGACAATAAAGAATATACCAAGTTTCAACTCCTTTCGCTAGGACCTTTCATTGTTATAGAAAATATTGGTCGTAGGAATGTTCGGTTGCAAACACTAGAGGGATTCATTGATACTTATCCAGTGAATGTTTCCTTGCTCAAAAATTATTTTATTTGAACATTATGATACGTTACGTATATAGGCTTGGTGTGTTAGTTTTTATGTTTTCTTTGTTTTTATTGATTTTCCTAATATGAGTAGGTGTTTTGATAATGTATGCACAATTGGTAATGGTGGTTTATCAGTTTGTCTCAAGGTTGCAGTTTTCATTATTTTAGTACATTGTCAACTTTAACCTTTTCATCCTATGTTAGGATTTGTTTTATACAGAATTGACAACCGAGTAATTGAATGATTTTGGATTGATGCTTTCTCATCGTGGTCAATATCCTTACATATGATCTAATCATGTAATTGGGGTTGTGGAGGTAACTGGTTCTTCTTATCTCATGTTTCATTAGTGCAATACAACATATCTTTATAACTTGGTCAACCTTGTCTGCTATGGATCCTGTCATAGTCATATTGAAAATTATTTTCATTAATGATTGTAGATTGCAAGATGGGGGGTCTTATTACAAGCCAGGCCATTTGGTTCATATATGCTTGGTGGATTTTAGTCTGTGTTGAAAGATGAAATATCCTACCACAAGTTGGTTCATTCATCATCTGCAAAGCATCAATCAGTAACTCTAGTATTATGTGGATATCAATCCATGGTAGTGTCTTGTAATCCACACTCAAATAAATTCTTGTTTTCTCTTGTAAGGAAATTGTTGTACATAACGACAATGGGGTTTTATTACAAGCCATACTTGGCATTATCATAGGCCCTGATGTTGGACTGAAATTATCATTAGATGGTTACCAAACAATGATAGTAGCTTTCAACGATATAGCTAGAATACAAGGGGTCTCCTTATCGAGATGGCTTGTTCAGTTTCCAAATCAGGCTTGTGAATGGCACTATTACCAAATCAATGAAGTGGTATTATTTCAATGAAGTCTTATAGGGTTTTATTTAGAAAAAAGGGAAAAGAATCTAATTAATAAATCAAGGTGACCTGTGTTTGGATGTCCAAAGTAGCCTAGGTTTTCTCACAGGTTCAATTAAAACTGTATGCCTATGATGTTCTGAAGGTAAGGGATCCTTATTATTTTTTATGCCTCCTTATCAGATTTGCATCATCTTTAACTGGTCATGGATGAGGATACATCAGTATTTTAGATAACTCTACTTATTGGTTGCATTCTTTTATAAACATTTTCTAAAATTTCAAGCTGAAGTATTATGTTACTGACATGTTTTTCTTGAAAGGAAATTCTTATTTACAGAGATAATTGGTTCGTCCCAACCAGCTGCCATTTGTTGTAGATGAAATGGATTTATTTTGGATAAAAACATGGGAGCCCCAATTTTATATCCAAAGGTAATGCTTAAATTTTCAAAGTCTCTTTGGGGTTCCCATAAGTGTTTATCATGGTTTCTTTTTCTTTGTCATCATTTGGTTTGGTTACCATTTCAAAAATTTGTGCTTTTTGTGTGTTTTTGGCGAATTACGGAAAGAACTATTTTTTCCAAAAGTGTGCCTTTTCCCACAACTCGCAACTCACAATGTGGATTGCGAGAGCTTGGTTTTACATTTGAGACTTTTCCATTCTGTAACGTGCAACCTGCAATACAAATTATAGATGCGAAAATGATTTTCAATAATTGCATTTTGTCATCCCGTAGCCTGCATCCCACAATTGCAGATTATTGATTGCAGGGAGTAGCTTGAATTATGATTTGGGTTGTGTGTTTCTGAAACCCTCAATTTGTAGATTGCGGAAAAGGTTAGTTATAATTTTAGTATTTTGTATTCCTACATCCCACAATCTGCAATTTGTGGATTTCCGATTGTGGGATAGTGAATAAAATTCAAAACTCATGAACCGATCCTGTATCCCACAATAATTGATAACGACTATATATTTCTTTTAATCCTATGGACTGAATTCAACCCGCTGAAAATATATAAATAGAGGTGTTCTTTGTATTTTCTTTACCATTTTCACTTTCGAAAATTACCTTGATGCATGGGGCTTTATTGCAATTTTTACCAGAGAGCATTTTCATAGTTTCGGTCAACTTTAGGTTGGTTTTTTCTTTCATTTTCACGTTTTATTGTTTATTGTTTCTTTGTTTCTCAATTGGTCTTGATTTTGTGTTTATGCATTTAAACAGAGTTTTTCAATTTTCCAAAATGGCATGAATTACTCGCTACAAGAACACTCACAAAGACATGATGACCAAAGACCCAAACTTTGGCATCTTCTCATACACCAGTGATAGAATCACTAAAACTTACCTAATCGACTCGCCCAGGGTTTACTCAATTTTTGACAATTATGACCTCTTAGATATTTTAAATGACCAGTTGGCTTACCAGAAAATTAGGGATTCTGGGCTAGTACTGACATAGTCAAATGGACTGTGGACCACGCGAACCCTAAAGATGGGTTATTTAATGATAACATAGGGTCATAGTTATCCACTTTTCATCCTGGGGAGTTTTACCAGATCATATGCTCTTAAAATGGATGTGCAACCCCTTAATGCTGAGTTCTCCCAATCTTCTAAGACCAGATATAATTTTAATGAAATTCTAAAATACAGGATGACTGAACCTAACAAGTTATCGCAAAGGCCTGACAACCTGTACCCAGTCGTTTGGTTTAGAGAGCCTTATTCCTTATTGGCATCAACGCTATGCAGGATTTATAGTCTTCCCAACTGTTATGTCTTCAAAGTTGAATGGGATCCAGTAGCCCATTATGTCCTAACAACTGGTGAGTCTTTCCCTTGGGAATCTATCCTGTCATTGGAGATTAAAACATCTATCCAGGATTATCAGAAATCTATCACCCGAAAGAAGCCGGATTTCTTCTTTTTGACCTTTATCATTGATTTATTCTACACTGAACTCCAATATCCCAATTTGGGATGGAACTGGACTTTACCTTCCCCTATGGTACCTATTTATTATTCATCACCGTGGAATACTAAATATGCAACTATGTTCTATGAAATATGTGAACACTTTCTTAGCAGCATTTACTTTTCAATATTCAAACCAGAAGCTCCTTCTTTTTCAGCTGAGGCCAGGACCTTTATTGCCACAATGGGTGATTTGTATGTCTGTGAATCTTTTTGATACATCAGAATTTGGGGTAGTAATATTGTCCATATGCTGCCCAAGATAATTCCTGACGGGTTAGTTATTGAAGAGTTCTCCTTTCAGACTATCACTAATGGTGTGTACAAGAAACTCATTGGTCCTAAAATAAAATGCTGGCCTAAATTTCCTTTGAATCATGGGTCATTAGCCGTCCCAACATCAATTTGGGCTATAGTATTGAGTGAAAAAATAGTTTCTTTGAAATTGGATTTTTCTTTTAAAAGAAAACATGACCCTAAGGGGTATCTTGATGCTCATTTCAAACAAAACCATGTCAAGAATAGTTATGTTCATGAAGAAGTTCTTGACGAATCCATCTAGCAGGGAGTGAATACCTTTCCTAAAGTCTTGTCCAAAGCTCAGAGCAAAGAGGAACATAGCCAAATGGAACTATACATCCTCAAAAAGGTAAGAAAAGATAGAAAGGAGAAAAAATCTCAAGAAGCAAAATTTCCATTAGTGATTACTTATCTAGATGGGAACAAGGATTAAATCCCTGTGGAAGACCTTCCACGGGATCAACAATTGAAATCTATAATGCAGACATCTCAGACATCAAAGCAAAAGTTAGCACAAATGACTTTGGTATTTGAAACTCAAGTAGCTGCAGTTGCTAAGCCTAATAATGAAACCTAGGGTAACTACTACAGTTACCCAAATATGTGATGATCAGGAAATAAATGAGGTTAATCCTACTAAAAGATAGAAAATTTAGGTTAGTGCTTCTTTGACCCCTACCATAGACTTTATTGACTGTGATACTGAAGAGGAAGTGCATTCCCCTTTGTTTGTGGTGGAGGGAGTAACTGATAATTTGTAAATAGTTACAAATTTGTTCCATGATAATGAAATAAAAGAGTCTATCCCTAATTCTAGGTTCCTAGAATCCACTTTTGTTTCTGATTCTTCAACTTTGGCGTTTCTCCTATGGTCTATCCAAACTTTTTCAACCTTTCTCACTGGGGAAATCCCATCATATTCATTATCTCAACATTATCACACCTTTACCACTACACCCACTTCCATCCAAGCCAGTTCAGTGCAACATCATGTACCTCAATCTACTATTGCAAAGAACCAATACTTCAAATCCCCTCTGCAATTACCCTCATTCACCTTTTCATCATCGTCTATTCCTGAGCAAATTTTAGTACCCTCATCATCACTTCCAACTGCAAAATTTTGCATTCCATTTCCTAAAACGTCCATCCAGATCCTCTCCTCAACCTCCCAACCATCAATTACTCAAAAAATCTATTCTCCTTTATTTACCTCCCATGTCACTATGCCTATACCCACTCCCACTGTCACTCAGACATCTTCATTGGTTTCAAAAGTGAATGTGACTTCATCTTTTACTGAATCTATGGTTGAGTTTGAAGAAGACAATGTAGTCCATATTTGGGATTATTTCTACAACAAGTCATCGAAGGAGGTGGTTAGAAAAGGAAGTAAATGAAGCAAAGATCAAGGTGGTTTGGAAACATCTATTACCCATCAGATAATCTAGACTCAGCAGTCTAGTGATGCCCAGCTAGATGCAGTTGATACAGCTACAAATTTGGGTGCATTTACAAGTGCAAACCTTGATGCAGTTAACACATTGAACATCGATCTTGATAGAAGAAATGAAGTAAGAAATCTTGAAGAAGAGTTGGATAGAATCAAAAGGGAGCATAAGAGTTATGTTGATGATCTTGAAAGGGAATCTGAAGATAGGTTCAAAGAGTTATAGCTGAAGAATTCTTCTCTCCAAGATGAATTGCATAATGAACAAGCTTTAAATGCCACCATTACACAAAGGATAGCTTTGATTGAAAAACAATGTGAAGATGCAATTGCACTTGCAGCTTACTCTACCTTTTTGAAGTTCTCCCATCAAGATTTTAAATACTTGGCCATCCATACCAATCAAGAACATCATGAGTTATTAAATGAATTGTTTAACACTCTGAATGAAATTATGGAGACTCATGTTTCTTTTCACAAAATCTCTATCACCCTCGAGGAGTAGGAATCCAAGAGAGAGAAATATTCCAAGGCCTATTATGATATTCTATACAAGCAAAGGTATATAAAAGATAGACCAGAGGGTATCGCTATCCTTAGTATTTTTCAGTTGAAGAAAGTCAAGACTATACTGCATGCTTGGCTTGATTTAAATGAAATGATTGAAGATACAATTCAGAAGGAATGGGCTATTTGTGGCAGGAGATGGTATATTTTGGACAACATTATGGAAATATTGCACTTCCCTACCATGGACCTTATTGAAAATGCTTGTCCACCAAAATTAATGATTGAACATGTTGAATGCAGATGTGACGAGACCAAGGAGAAAATTTAATGCCTTGACCATATTAGTATTAAAGATGTGGATTGATTAATAAGGAACCCTCTTGCTATTGAGGGAATCATCCACATATTTATCCACATTTGGCACAAGCTGGGTAAAAATGAAATGGAAAATTTTAAGTGTGATGCTCAACTTGGTTTTGAATCAACGAATTATCCCAACATAGATGAATTGTTAGGGATTTGGACTAGGTGGCGAGAATTTCTCAACCATTAGTTTCATATGGATTTTATGATCCCAGTTTCATGGGGATTCAGTCTTTTGTAATTATTATTTAAAGGGTAGATTTCTCGTATACAGAGGGAGATTTCCGGAAGAAAAAATCAACTCTAGAGATTTGGAGACACTCTGGTTTATGCAGGGTTTTTAATTTCTCGCAAACTTTTATAATACCGTTATTTTTTTCTCTTGAATCTTCTTATGTCTATCTGATCAAATTTCTTTGACAAATATTGGTTTTTCCATTTTGAATTGTTTACCATCACTATCTAATCATTTTCCAAACCATCAATATATTGATTTGTAGTTCTGATTTTTCATTGCTTACAATCTGTGTCTATATGGTTTAAATGAATTTATTCAGTTAAAACCTTTATCTATTTTTGCAAGTGATTTTACAAAAATTATCAAAATCAATATTAATTTTTCAATTGAGATTTTAGTTACAAGTTGATCTTGAATGTGCCAAAACATTTAATTTATTGTTAGTCAATTTTAATTGGTTGAAAGTAATTTAAATCGATAAGTAATTGATCTCTTTACATTTATGTTAAGTTGATAAAACACTTATCTATTTTCACCTCAGGTTAACCTGCAAACAAACACGCCACCTTTTTAAAGTAGTATAGACTTAGGTTAGATTTCCTTCTTAGTTAGATTCACTTTGTTTTCAATATCTCACAAATTTAGTTTTCCTTCATTGGGAAATAGATCCTTTTAGCATCAAAACACTATAAGTTTTAGCAGATACCTTTATATCCATGGGAGATTGCTATTGAAAACAGGATGGTGATAGAATTGTCCTTGTGTAGGACCTTTTGAATCCTTTCAGTATGGGTTTTCTCCCTATGTTGTGAGCCTTGGAACCCATTCCAGAAACCTACCTAGATGAGGCTCCAACACGTCGCTATAATGATGAAAGCTTCATCACTACACCAACGAAGCTTCGTCGCTAGACCGACTAAAACTTTGTCGCAACAATGTTGTTCATTTTTAAAAAATATTGAGTCATTCGTCGCTGGACCCATGAAATGTTCATCTCTAGACCCAAAAAATGTTCCTCTCTAGACCCACGAAATATTCATCGATATACCCACAAAAACATCATCGCAACAACGTTGTTCATTTTTAAAAAATATTAATCCATTCGTCACTAGACCCACGAATTGTTCATCACTAGACCTACGAAATGTTTGTCCCTAGACCCATGAAAGCTTCGTCCCTAGACTCATGAAACTTTGTCACTAGACCCATGAAAATTCGTTGCTAAAACCATCACTATTGTAATGACCATTGATATTTTGAACAAAATAAATTCCATGTATTTTATTTCGCTATTGCAATGAAGGGTGGAAAGTATTTCTACATCGACGGAAATTTTCCCACAAAAAGAAGGGGATGTGTTCGTCACTATAGCAACACAAAAGTGTTGCAATAGAAACCATTTTTCGTGGGAAAAATGTCCACATGTACTAGTGACCTTTAGGATCTACAGATCACTTCCATGTTGGAGCCAGCTTGAGGTGATCCATACTAGAACCAGGAACATTTCTGGGTTATGGTTAGGAAGAACGTGGTAGTTCCAAAGTTATTTGATGATGAGATCTAAGGTAAAAAATAGCTAGAGTTTAATTAATTATGGGTGTTTAAGTGTGCAGGGTTCTTAACCATTAACAAGCTATATAGTTGGAGGTATGAGGTTTCTACATTTTCAAGTTATGTTAATTAACTATACAAGTTTAAATTATATTTTTATTTCTCTAGATTAAAGATGATCTGGAATTTCACTTTCCATTTTGAATACATGCTTCATGTTATTTCATTTCTTTAAATTTGAAACTCAGCCTTTAAATTCTTAGATAGATTCTAAGGTTAAATTTCTATTAGAATTATATTTAACTAGTTTCATAAGTTTATGTTAAAGTTTTAGTCTAGATTCAAACCCTAGCATCTAGATAAATTTAACTAAACCATATTTTTAAACAGAACTAAATAATTAAACCAAACATTAAATAAACTCTCCTCAAACAATAAAACACATATTAAACTAATTAAATACATATTCATAAAGATAAACCAGGGATCAAATCCCTTAAAAAGTTATAAAACGCAAATACTAGTGTATTGCATTTGCCCTAAGATCACGTCCTAAGATCGAGTCCCATAAGCTCCGGCTTATCATTTCTAACACAAATAATAATATTAAACAATTCTTAATCAATATCCATAAACTTAATAAACCCCAGCCAAATGATCGAACCCAAGATCAAATCATAGGAAGCCCACTTAGGGAGTGATAACGCAATATACATCTAACCAATCATAAAAACTATTGAAACCTTTAAAAAGTGTACCATAAACCTCTACACATAAGAATTAAAATATAAAATCAACACATAGGTTGTGCTATATAAGCAAGACTTAGGCCAATCCTTTACGATCTCCTTTAAAACAACCAAAGCATCATATTAACCAGACATATAGAGCTAGGATTTCCCACGACAAACTACATAACTCTTTCACTAAAAAACTACAATAGACTGAGAATTCTCCAATGAAAACCAAATCAAATACGAAGCAAGGGCTCAGCCTTTGTCATTAATTACAAAGGTAAATTGTCTAAACAAAAACCAAATAAATCAATTGACAGTGTAACATCCATTTAAAATGATGAATCAATTAAATAAACCAAAGTAGTGTTTAACACCCAAACTACATTCCAAATTAAACATCGAATATCTAAATGGTGGTATCGTAGTACCATTATAAAGAAATGGCACTAATAAACTTATAAATTCATCCATTAAAAATCACAGAGCTTGTAGCATACTAAAACATGGAGAGAAATCATTTTAAACCAAATTACCATCACTTTTATCTGTTACAGAGTCATAAGAGTTTACACAGTCTTCTTTTGGAAGAAAACGCCTGAATGGGCTGAGAGTCCCCAAACCCAAAGCCACGGGCTATTAAAACCAAAACATTGTTATCATCATTCCCATAAACCTAGACGAAACCCAACAGGGTGGGTGGTTACAAATTTGCAACATAGAAACCCTACAACAATATAAATGTCCAAGAAATTGGGTAAAGACCTCTTCCACATGGGCTTAATCATATTTGTGCAAGTCCACCATGTCCTTACGAAACATTACAGGGCACTCGCGCTTGTCCCCAAACCTACAAAAAAACAAACCAAATACATATGAGGAGTATGCAATATGTATCAAAACAAAATGAGAATGTAAATGAGATAAAACATAATGGACTCATTTGCATACCTGTTAATAGTTTCTCTCTGGCACTGTATTCCAAACAGAGTTTGCGTAGCTCAAACACTAGAGCATAAACCCCATCAAACACCAAATGAAAAACACATTGCAAATGACATGCAGAAAATCTAGTGCAAGGTTTAAGGCTTGAGCCTTCTCACCACATTGCCTCATTAAAAGCGGTACCTTTACTCCACTTAGTCTCAAATAGAAACCCCCTTCCTTAGAATATGACTTCATACATTTTTCCATGTAAATATTAAACCCCCTCTCTGTAGTTTCGAAATGCACATACTTTTTCAATTAAAATCTAACCCTCTACACCATAGTTTAAAAGCATGCATTTTTACATTAGGATTAAACCCCTTTCTCATTTTGTTTGAGCTCAAGCTTTGAGCATAGGATTTTTATTACATTGACAAAACCCTTTACGCTTAGGACCTGTGATTTGTAGGTGATAGGATCCTTTTTTCTACACATTTAGAAGCATATGTTTATCGGCGAGTCACGTGCAGTAAGAATAGACATGCCATACGTTAATTCATAAGAACTAAGTAAGCCTAGTATCACAGGATTCCTTACCTTTTTGAGTGAGTTGTCAGGGAAAAATCCCACCACTTGTCCCCTTTACATGTAAAGGTAAGTCAACCTCTTCATTTAAATAAATAAGTAGATAGCATAAGATGAAATAAAACATGAAAAACATAACATCAACAACATCAGTAAACTAGATAACATGTACACAACTACAAGCACATCATAATATATAATAATGATATGTGCACATCATCGTCATACAGATTTCACACAAAATGTAAACACCAACATAACTTAGGCTTAGTCCTTCATCAAATTTTTATTCAGCAGTAAAGAGAAGATGTCCTTAAAATCTTAGCATTTTTATTAGCCTACGATATTTTTTTTAATTTATGAATTTTAGGGACATTACAAGTGGTATTAAAGCCTAGATTCAAACACGAAGAGACCTAATGGGTGCTACTAAACATCCATTACATAAATAAACATTTAAGAACTGTATTTGAAATTTTGTGAAGTAAATTTTTTTTTTTAACTAAATGTTTTAATTGCAGTATTAAGGAACTTCCCAGATCATGAATACAAAAGAGGACAACAACCGGCAAGGGAATTTGAATTCCCCAATATAGGAAGAAGAACTGGTGGTGGAATTAAATTCTAATCTAATGAAAACCATACAGAGTCTGCAAGAAGACTTAGAAAGCTTCAAATATGATAACATGAATGAGAGAAAAGAGCATAAAGCAATCAATGAAGCTTTACTTTAGAAGATAATGGGAATAAACCCTCATGGTGTAAGGTTTGTCGTTACACCAAAACCTACATATTTTAATGAAAATTTGAAACCCAACACAAGGCCCTATCATTAGGAAATTCCCAGAGGTACGTTGGTTATACCATGTGGTTGTATGGATACTCCAACACCCCCCCTCTGACATAGATCAAGGGAATTGAACCTAATACCTCTTCTTACCATGTAGATTTGAGGCACAACAATCTATGAATCAAGACATAAACATACAATATATTTCAGAAATCAATTTTACTCAGAAAATGACATGAAAACAATTTGATAAGGAGTTGCAGCTGGGTATTTTATATCATTAATCAAAATTAATTAGAATCTACTATCTCTAATGAAGTTGTTCAAGATGAAGAAGAAGGAGAACCTTCCACACAATCAATTCAAATTGAAGAAAGTCTCCTTGCAATGAATTCTTCTCCTGCTGCTCTAGAATTTTACGATATCTACGATATATCATATTCTCATATGGATGAACCATAATAATACATTTGAATCTATGATATTGAAGAAAAATTCTCCTTCCATTCTATGCAAACATTCTCCAGTGATTCTCCATTAAATTCTATGCAAAATTTTCCAGTGGTTGCTTCGGAAAGTGAAGAGGAATTCGATTTCTCTCCCCCTAATGTTGTTGCTAGTGCACAGATAATAATACTTTCAATATTTTGGAAATAATATCAGATTGTAGGAGTTATCCATTCACTCTTATTGATCTAGAGCTTCCAAAAATTTCTTACATGATTGCATGCACGAATACTGATAATTTTGAAGAAGAAGAAAATTATGCATCTACCATCATGGTGGAGCACACTCTTGGATCTGATATGATATTATTTGGTTCAATTTTTAAGTTTCAAGAGATTTCAGTAATGCTTGTAGCTTTTCTCATCAATTTTGGTGTGAAGAATCAAGTACCAAAAGTCTCTTTCAAAATGATTGTTGGTGATTTACTGATATTTTCCTCTTATGAGTTTGCTGATATTATATTTTATGAATCATTGGTCATTTACAAAGCTATATCAGATTATGGAGCTCAAGAATTCACTTTCCACAATCATAGGGCTTCTCTACCTTTGTATTTGATAACATGCTCATCTCCTCATAGAACTAGTAAAGATGGAAACATTATGCATCTTCATGGAGATATGCTCCTAACAATTGGAGATGATTATACCTCACATGGTTAGATGTTCAATGCTGCAATATATCAGTTTATTCGGTGCTCCTAACATGGTTTGAATTCTCAAGCACTTTTTCTCTCTTATCAGTTGATTTCAGTTGCTCTACATGAGTCCAATCTTCATCTAGCAACTGTCTATATTTCTGTTTCAATTGAGCATATTCTTCTTCTTCCAAAGAGGAATATTCCTCAAGACATAATCATTTAGTTTGGATTCAATGGCTCACATATAGTCTCAGGAAGCTGCTGCACAAAAGAACCAAGATACTGCATTTGCTGCTACATAGAGTTGCAAATGTTGGGCACTGAAATGTCCCTTTTTTACCATACTTACTATGCCCTTTTGTCCTTATCATACCCCATTCCATGCACCAAACAGATGATCTTTCCTCACTTGAGCCTTGAATATTCACAAGTATGATTAGTTATTGTTTCATTTTCTTAATGCTTATGATTTCTATAATCAAGACTTTGCTTCTTGAATTATACTAACACATTGTGATTTTACAAAGATAGTTCAAGCTATGAAATAATACAGGTGTAGCAATCTAAGTGGTCCAAAGAAGAGATGAATGTTCATTTCTAACTATGACCTATCAATCCCATCTCTACAAGTGGGTTTCAACCAATGGTCATCATTCCACGCGAGCTACAACAGGCGTCGCCACAATACGATTACCTGTAACAATGCATCACTGCTCAAAGTAGCTGCAACTGATAGGGAATCTGTTAAATTATTATTTTTATTAATCACTAGCTTAAGAAACAAAGTTTCATGTATTCTTTGCTTTTATTTAATCCCACCTACAACTGTAACAGTGCATGTAACAGGGTTGCATGAAGAATGTAGATCTTCATGGCATCCCCATATTAGTGCGTGAGCGTTACAATTGTTGATGTATAAATATTGGGAAACATTCAGAACCAGGGGTTGGAGAATATCACATTTTAATGTGTAATATATATTGGATACTGTACTTTCATTCCACCATTTTAATATAAGGAGAAGGATTCTTCAAATCACTTTGTTTTAACTTGTGTTAGTTATGGCGTCTCTGTTTGAAGGCTAGGCCCACCTTCTCACAGAGATCGCTGAGTTAATTGGGTGTTTTTATTATTTGGTTCTGTGGTGTGGAAGTTACATTATATGCATCCTTTTCCAGTAGTTGCAACAGTAATGTGCAATCGTTGTGTTTCCTTGAATAGTCAGTATTTGCATTTCTTTTAAGCTGTAACAGTGTGGTGTGATAGTTTACTGTGTAGGTTAATTTTATTTTATGCATGTGTGTGATAGTCGTAATAGTCAAGTTCTTCCTTGGTTTATTTCAATTACTTGTCTTTCTAAGGTTGCTGATTTATTTATACTATAGCTGAGAGTTTTTTTATTCAATTCCTGTTATTTCAATTCCTAGATTAAGGTTGGATTAAACTAGTCATGATGGATCTACCTATAGTCTGGTAAATTAGGATTTAAATTCTTGCAAAAGTAAGTCTAGATATTTGTTTCATGAATCATTTATTGCTGGATTGAAGTTGTAGGAAGGTTATTGCAATTCTGACTTCTTAGATATGTAGTTTAGATTAGTTTAATTATGGGAGGAGATTGACTAACAAGATAGGTAGGACAGTTTATTCACTTCATCAAATACTTAGTGTTTAAGCACAGAAAGTGATAATTGTCTTTGAAATAAAAATACTTCCCTCGGTTGACAATTTATATTGAGCATTCTGCATGACAGTTTTAATTAACTAGCATATAGAGTGACCAACAACAAATTGCAAAAAAAATTTGAAAAAGTTTTATTCAAAACTTGTTTTCCTGATTCATTATTTATATTGAGGAGGTCATTATCCCATGAGGTTTTCCCCTATTTCCTCAGTTTATTAAGAAACATTTTTTACTCTTTTAGTGTTATTTGTAAAGGGTGACCTATGGCCTTTGTTGTCGGGACCCTATCTTTTTTTACTCCTCCACATGAGTTAAGCTTAAGGGGGGGTGTTGGAGTCATTATCCAACAATGCATCATTATTTGGATTATTTGTCCTAATTTACCTCTTATACTAAGTTATTGACTCGAATATGTGACTGCATAATCAACTATACCATCCTCCAATCAGGGAGCCTAACTGAGTCTTCTCCTTCAATCGAGGAGACTAACCGAGCCTCCTCCTTCAATCAAGGAGAAAATATGGGTTGATCTGTATGACATATGCACCTCATTTGGTTAACTGAAAGTTGTTTCACCTACCTTTCAGTTAAAATAGAGATGCAAAGCAGCATTCCTCATCAATTAGCTTATTTTGGTTTAGTTTCAGTTAACTAGAGTGATTAAAGGTGCCTCCACCTACTTTTGGTGACTCAGTTCAGTGCAATTCAGTTCAACTCAACTAACTGAACTCAGATTGGTGCCCTCACCTACTTGTTGGCATGCCGTTGAGTTCTATTTAGTTGGACTTGGTCTAAATGACCTTCGAGTTAGTTAGAGTCAATTAAGTTGGATTTAAGTGGTTAATTGATGTACCGAGTGGTTTTTAACTAACAAGTAAGCCACTCTCATGTAATCCATTAAAATGAAGTATCTGGGATTCAAATTGCATGGCTCTTTATTCCATTGTATGACATTGTATCACTACTTCTGTTAATGATAAGAAAATATACAACTGCAACTCCTTATTGCACTTTTCATTTCATTTCTAAGTAAAATTGATATGTCAAATCTATTGTAAGTTTTTGTATTTTTTCTTAGGATGTATTAGGTTCAATTCCCTTGAGCTACACTAGAGGAGAGTGTTGGATTATTGGTACAACCCCATGGTATAACCACTACACCTCTGGAAATATAAAAAATGTGTCTGAACCGCCACTCTTGATGATAGGGAATTGTTCTTGGTTTCAAATGTTCATCAACATATGTAGATTTTGGTGTAATAGAAAACCTTTCATGGTATCAGATCAATGGATGGACAAGGGGATTATTCTATAGGTTTCTTGTTGTATCTATGAAGAAATTTGAGCAAAATTGTTCATTCCAACTCTACACCAAAAGTGGAGAGTTTACCACGTAATTCTTGGACAAACTTGCATTATTGATCAAGATTTCTTAATTATCTAAGCAAGTTGTGAAAAAAAGTAAAAAAGTGCAGGTTTTCGACCTTATTTGTGTTTTTTTTGGGTGATTTACAGGTTTCTCAAACACTTCACTCCATTCACTAGAGCTAGATAATTCCCTCCTATCCAATCAATCTTCTCACTCCTTTCAACCATCATCAATGGAAGGAGGATATTGAGATACAATTGTGCTCTAGAGGAATCTACAGAGTCACCACAGGCACATGGACATAGCTGAACACATTAGTAGAGAGAAAAAAATATTGGAACAAGCTTGATGAAGCATATGTTTTCTATGCCTCTCAATTTCAAAGGATCTTCTCTTCCACATCACTAGATTGAAGACTCCCAAGGAGATATGGGAAGAACTTACTAATCTTTTTGATAACCAAGATGACTTAATAATCTATCAGCTAGAGAATGAGGTGATATCACTAAATGCGGGAAACTTTGAGGTCATGAATGACTTCTTTACCAAGATTAAGCACTCGATGCTCCAATTGAAGCAGTGTGAAGTTTAGAAGGAAGATTATCAACTCATCCTTTCCATCATTTCGAAACTTATCCCAGACTACTATGTTTTTGTGTTTACCTTTCATACTATAAATATTACAATTACAAATTGGAGGATTCTAACCCTCAGTGCGTTCATTAAGTCTCTCACCAATGAGCATGCCAAGCTTGTTCAAATGGGAATCATCGGATCCTCTAAAGATCAATCCTTGTTTGTTGGAGGACCCAAAGCTTTGAATTTCAAAGGGAATAAAAATAAAGAGAAGACTAAGTTTGAGTATCCTAAGAAAAAGGAGAAGTTAGATGAGTCCTCAGGTTCAAGGAGAAACAAGAAAAAGGGAAAAGAAAATACCATTTTTTCTTATTGTGGAAGAGGATTTCATCTTGAAATATATTGCATGAAGAGAAAAATTGATCAAATGGATCTTCTCCTTGAGCAAAATGACATCACTCTTATAGCTGGTGCAAGGAAGACTGACTCTCAAGAAAATAATTAAGATGACAATGAGAGATGTCATTCACTGAAGGCTAGTTGTTCAAAAACTGATGCCTTCCTCATTGATTCGAGAGATTTTAATATTATGGTTTCATCTAGAGAATCATTCTCTTCATTACATTCTACTGATGGTATGAGCATTCACATGGGTTATGACACTCAAATTCAAGATAAAGGGAAGGGTTCTATCAAGTTAAAACATGGTATTAGACATGAGGTATCAGGTTAAATTCCCCTGAGCCACACTCGAGGGGGGTGTTGGAGTATTAGTACAACCCCATGGTATAATCGTCACACCTCTCGAAATATAAAAAATGTTGCCTATCTGCCACTCCTGATGATAGAGCCTTGTGCTTGGTTTCAAATATTCATCAAAATGAAGCACAAGGCCCTATCATCAAGAGTGGAAATTAGGCCACATTTTTTATATTGATAGAGGTGCAACAGTTATACCATGTGGTTGTATCGATAATGAAACACCCCCCTTCCCGCATAGTTTGAGGGAATTGAACCTGAGACCATATATCTGATTCCATGTAAGGTTTTGCATTACACCAAAAAATGTACATTTTGATGAACATTTGAAACCCAGCACAAGGCCTTATCATTAGTAGATTCCTAGAGGTGCGGAATTTATACCTTGTTTTTGTACCAATACTCCAACACCCCTCTCCGATGTATATAGGGGAATTGAACCTGATACCTATTCTATTATACCATGTAATGTTTTCCATTACACCAAAACCTGTAGATGGTATCAGAGCATAGGTCTTAGGTTCAATTCTCTTGAGCTAGGATGGAGGGGGGGTGTTGGAGTATCAGTACAATAGCTCTGACATAGCTCGAGGGAATTGAACTTGAGACATCTTCTATGATACCATGTAAGCTTTGTCACTATACCAAAACCTAAAGATGTTGATGAAGATTTGAAACCAAGCATAAGGACATGTTATTAGGATTGGCGGTTAGGCCAAATTTTTATATTCCTATAGGTACAATGGTTATACCATGGGGTTGTATTGATACTCCAACACCCCCCTCTGGCATAGCTCAGGGGAATTGAACCTAATACCTTAGATTTGATACCATGTAAGGTTTTTCGTTACACCAAAACCTGCATATGATGATGAACATTTGAAATGCAACATAAGGCCCTATTGTAAGGAGATTCCTAAAGGTGCGATGGTTATACCATGATGTTGTATCGATACTCCAACAAAGAGATGTTTTTGTATCGATACTCCAACACCCCCTCTCTGGCATAGATTGAGAGAATTAAACCTGAGACCTATGCTCTGATACCATGTAAGGTTGTTCGTTACACCAAAACCTACAGATAGTACCATAACATAGGTCTCAGGTTCAATTCCCCTAAGCTACACTGGAGAGGGGGTGTTGGAGAATCAATACAACATCATGGTATCACTGCCACACCACTGGGAATATCCTAACGATAGGGCCTTGTGTTGGGTTTCAAACATTACACCAAAACCTGTAGATGTTGATGAACATTTGAAATGCAACATAAGGCACTATTGTCAGGAGATTCCTAGAGGTGTGGAAGTTATAGCATGCTATTGAGATTTGATACCATGTTTTAACTTGATAGAACTCTTCCCTTTAGCTATAATTTGAGTTTCATCACCCATGTGAATTCTCAGACCATCAATAGACTCTAATGAAGAGAATGATTATATGTATGCAAACATATGATTGGAAGCTCCTGAATCAATGAGGAAAGCATTTGTTTTTGAACAACTAGACTTTAGTGCATTACATTTCTCATCATCATATTCAGTATTTTATTCAATATTTCTTGCGCCAACTGGAAGAGTGATGTTATTTTTCTCAAGGAGAAGATCCATATGATCGATTTTTCTCTTCATGCAATAGATTTCAAGTTGAAATCCTCTTCCATAGTAAGAGAAAATGGTCTTTTATTTTCCCTGTTTCTTGTTTCTCCTTGAACCTAAGGACTCATCTGACTACTCCTTATACTTGGGGGACTCAAACTTAGTATTCTCTTTCTTTTTATTCCCTTTTACATTCAAATATTTGGTTCCTCCATCTCATTATATAGCTGCAACTCCTTATTGCACTTTTTCATGTCATTTTTGAGTAAAATTGATCTATGAAATCTATTGTAAGTTTTTGTCTTGTTTCTTATACTGCTAATATATCAGCATCCTCATGTAAGATTCAAGACTGTCTACTCTCAATTGTACACTAGAAGCAGTTCTGTCTCCACAAAAGTACCACAAAGAGTGCCATGCTTCCTCTAAATCCATTCAGAGTGGCGGTGCAGGTGTGATGGACCCTAAAAAAGTGTACATGTTGAGAGGGAAGGATTGATTCTAACATAGTGTAAATTAGCTTTGGTTTTGAAGTGATATTTTCCAGGTAAAACTTCATATTCATTCAATATTAGCAGTTCCTCTTCTTACTCCATCCACAAGATAATCAAAATGGAAGTTGTATATGATTTCATCTATAAAGGAACAAGGTCTCTATTAGGTATCTATTGGAATTGTGAAATATTCTTATGAATATGAGAATGACTGGATGGATTATGGTGATAGATATTTTGGAATAATATGTTTATCCTTTTCTCCAAGATTGTTCTACCTTATTCATTGTGATGAATACCCAAAGGATGTTTGGACAGAATTGCATGGAACCTTTGGAAAGCACAATGAGGATCATTGTAGAAATTTGGAGAGAACACCCAACACCAAAATCGTTCTTTATTCAAAATTATTGGCCTCTACTCTCTCTCATGAATTTGTTCAAGATGAAGAAGAAGTCAAATCTTCCACACTATCAATTCAAATTGAATAAAGTCTCCTCAGAGTGACTCCTGGTCCTGCTTCTCTGGAAGTTTATGAGATATATGATATCTCATATTCTCATATGGATGATCCATAAGAATACATTTGAATGTATTTTTTTAAGAAAAACTCTCCTTCCATTCTATGCAAACATTCTTCAGTTATTCTTCTATTTTAAATTATGTGCATAGTTTGCTGACATTTGTTTCAGAACGTAAAGCGAAATTTTATTTCTGTATCTCTAATGATGTTGTTGGTGTCCAAAAAAGTAATAATTTAAATATTTTGGAAATAATTTCATATTTTATGATTTTTTCATTCACTCTCATTGATATAGATCTTCCATCAAATTCCTACATGAGTGCATGCACTAATAATCAAAATAATGAAGAAGGAGAAAATTGTGCATCTACCATCTCGGTAGAGCACACTCTTGGATATGATATGAAACTATTTGTATATGATATAATATTATTTGGATCTAATATGATATTATTTGTTTCAATTTTTAAGTTTCAATAGCTTCTAGTCATGCTTGTAGTTTCTCTCATCAATTTTGGTGTGAAAAAGCAAGCACCACAAGTCTCTTTCAAAATTGTTGCTGGTGATTTGATGTCAGTATTATTTCATGAATTTTATGATATTTTATTTTATGAATATTTTGATATTTTGGAAATAATATAATATTTTAGGATTTATACATTCACTCTCATTGATCTAGAGCTTCCAGCAAATTCCTACATGATTGTATGCACCAAGATTCATAATTTTGAAGAAGGAGAAAATTGTGCATCTACCGTCTCGGTGGAGCACATACTTGGATATGATATGAAAATATTTGTATATTATATGATATTATTTGGATATGATAGGATATTATTTGGTTCAATTTTTAAGTTTCCAGAGCTTCCAAACATGCTTGTAGTTGTTCTCATCAATTTTGGTGTGAAAAAATCAAGTACCGCAATTCTCTTTCGAAATTGTTGTTGGTGATTTGATGTCAGTATTATTTTATGAGTTTGATAATATTATATTTTATGGATATTTGGATATTTTGGAAATAATATCATATTTTAGGAGTGATCCATTCACTCTCATTGATCTTGATCTTCCAACAAATTCCTACATGATTGAATGCACCAATACTCAGAGTTTTGAAGAAGGATAAAATTGTGCATCTACCATCTCGGTGAAGAACTTGGATTTGTTACACACTATTGGATATGATATGAAATTATTTGGATCTGATATGATATTATTTTGTTCAGGTTTTATGTTTCAAGATATTTCAGTAATGCTTGTAGCTACTCTCATCAATTTTGGTCTCCTTCAAAAATATCATTCCAAGTCTCCTTCAAAATTGCTACTTATAGGAATTTGATATTATTCCACTCTCTCGGATATGATATGAACTTATTTGTATCTGATATGATATTATTTGGATATGATATGATATTATTTGGTTCAATTTTTAAGTTCCAATATCCTTCAGTCATGCTTGTAGCTGGTCTCATCAATTTTGGTGTGACAAATCAAGTACCACAAGTCGCATTCAAACTTGTTGCTGGGGATTTGATGTTAGTTTCATATTATGAGTTTGATTATATTAAATTTTGTGAATAATTGTTTTTTTTTTAAGCTATATCATATTATGTATCTCAATCATTCACTCTCCATATTCCTAGGGCTTCTCTACCTATCTATTTGATCGCATGCCCATCCCCTCTCTTAACTAGTAAATATGGAGACATTCTTCATTTGCTTGGACATTGATCCTAACACTTGGAGCTTATTATATCTAATATGTTTCAATGTTTAAGGATACAATATATCAGTTGCTGGGATTTTCTTCACATGGTTTGAAATCTCAAGAACTTTTTCTCTCTCATCAATTGATTCCGGTTTTTCTACATGGGTCCAGTTTTCATCTAGCAGTTGCCTATATTTCTGATTCAGTTGAGCATATTGTTATTCTTCCAAAGAGGAAGATCCCTCTAGAAATAATCACTTAGTCTTGATTCATATGTTCACATGCACAGTCTCAGGATGTTGATGCATAGAAGAACCAAGATATTGCAGTTGTTGTTGCATAGTGCTGAAAATTGTAGCAAAATTTTCACAAAGTTTTATTCAAAACTTGTTTTCTTGTTTCACTACTTATTTTTAGCGAGGTGGGGGGGGGGGTGGAATTCCCATGAGGTTTCCCCCTATTACCTTGATTTATTAAGCATCAATTTTTTATCTTTTATATTGTATATGCCTAACTTTTGGCCTTGTTTTTAGGACCCACAGTTGTCCAAGTTAGGTTTTAGAGGGGGTGTTAGGATTTATAATCGTCCCTTGTCCAAACTATCTATTAGATTATATTTTCCTAACTTCTTAGGATTATTAATCCTCCCTTGACCAAACTGTCTATTATATTAATTTAGCATAACTTAGGAGTTTTATTTAATTAATTAATTCCATTAGTACCATTGGGTCCACATGGCCTAATGGGGCCACATGTGCTAGTTACTAGATTTTGGGGCCACATGAGCCATTAGGAGTCCCAATACCAACCTCCAATCAGTTGGAGTTGGAACTAGTTAAGCTTAGTAGATTTCTATTTACATTCAGTTAGATCACAATCACTTTAGTTAGCACTAGTTATGCATGGATGCATGTGGCTTAGGCTCCTTTTATCATCTACCACTTTAGGTAGACTGATTTAACTATTTATTATTGATTTTGTGAGTTGTTTAGACATCTCGAGTTAACTATTTGGACTCTAATATTGATTGAGACATCCCGAGTTATCTAGTCAGTTAGGTACAATCACATCTAGTTGGTAGATTGAAATTATTTCCTAATGGATTTTAATTACTCCTTATGTAAAGTATTGTAACACCGGATTTAATAAATGACAATGATACTATAATTACTTGAGCTATACTCCTCTGTTTCCTGTGTGGTTTGTTTTGTTCAGTGTGTATATTCATTCTCCTTTTACTACAATAATAATATTTGACTCATTGATTGAAGATATAAATGGAACAACAATTTTATCATGGTATCATAGCCATCTCAAGAAAGCTTCATGTTTGTCTCTCTGCATTGAACATCAGAAACATCTGGGTTTCCACAAAATTCCCGCAAAGAGTGCCTTGCTTCCTGTGAATTTATTCAAAGTGGTGGTGAGGGCGTAATAGACACTGAAAAACATGTTCATGTTGAGAGGGAAGGAATGATTCTAACATATTTCGAATGTTTTAGTGTTTTGCAGTGAAAATATATAGGTTGTACGTAGCTTGTGTGAAGATTTGGGCTTTTCCAGCAAGAGAATTATGGATTCTCTACCTTCTACTCCTAAGATCCTAACACCCTTCAATTACATTGATTGGAAGGAAGATATGTAGCTGGAATTGCTTAATATTGGCTACTACAGGATAATACTTGGAAGGGAGGTTGAGCCCCATCAGCCAGTTGAGAAGAACAAGTTTCTGAACCACTTAGATGAAGCTTTTGGTTATCTATGCACTCATATATCCAGAGATATCCTCTTCCACCTTGAAGGTTTTAGGACACCCATAGAATCCTGGGAGAATATTGAAGATTTGTTTGGCCAATAACATGACTTTAGTGGACAGCTCATGGAGAATGATCTGGTAGCCTTACATCCCAACAATTTCGAAACAATAGAGAAACTCTTTACTAAATTTAGGTCTCTTTCACTTTAATGCAGACAGTGTGGAATAGAAAGAAAGGATGAGCAAAATGTGCTTTCTGTTCTCAACAAATTCAAACTAGAGTATTTTGTATTTGTCTCAATATTCCATTCGAAAAGGTATTCTTTTATGTATTGGAAAATTTCTTCACTTGATTCTTTTTATGAGTCTTTAATCCAGGATCAAGAGAAGTATGTTTGAATGGGAGTCATCAAGACTTCCAAAGATCAGGCTCTCAACAGACTCTTCCAAAGCATAAAACAAAGGGAAAGCAAAGAAGAAGGAGCCTAAAGAACTTGATTTGAGGCCTAAACAGAATCAACAGACTTCAAAAGGAGGCTCCATATCTAAGAAGAAGAAGTTTGAAAAGAAGATATGTCCCTATCGTGTGAAGGGTTTCCATCTTGAAGTTCATTGTATGAAGAAGCAGATTGATCAACTGTCCACTCTCCTCAAGCAACATAACATTGCTCTCCCACAAGGAGCAAATAATTATGATGAAGAACCACATATAGAAGAAGATGAAAGGTGCCATGATTTGAAATCTAGTCTTACTCAGTCTATAACATACATAATTGATTTTGGAGCATCCAACCACATGGTTGCCTCGAAATAATCCTTCTCAGACCTAACACTGTCAAAGGGGCCTAATATTCACATGGGAGATGATTCCTAGAATCTAGCAGAAGGAAGGGGATCAGTCAAAGAGAAGCATGGTGAGTTCAATAATGTCCTCTATGTGCCCTCCCTTACAACTAACTTGTTGTTTGTTTATCAGATGACTCATACAAGCTCTCCCAAGAGAGTTATATTCAATTTAGAAACAATTGAGATTACATAAAAAGTGATAGGACAACTCATAACGAAAGGTATTCCAAATCACTCTACTAAAGCTTATGCGTTCTCACATTTCTTACCTGTCTCTCCTCCTACATATTTATTGTCTCATGCTAGAAACACCAGAAATATTTTGCATGAGAGATTTGGCCATCTCAATTTCAAATATCTCCAGCAACTCCACAATGATAAAATGGTTGAAGTTTTTCCATCCATCCAAACTTCCAATGGAGTATGTGTTGGTTTCTTGGTAGGTAAGCATCCAGAGAAGAGGTATGATGATGGGAAGGCACATATAGATGCCTCTATACTTGATTTGATACATAGCAATGTAGTTGGACCTGTGCTCAAAAAGTCCATTAATGGTTGTAGGTATTTCCTCACCTTTATTGATGATTGTGATAGGTACTGCTGGATCTACTTCATGAAACAAAAATCAGAAGTTTTTGAGAATTTTAAATTTTTTAAGGCTATGGTTGAGAACAATTTCAGTAAGAAGATCAAGTATATAAGATATGATAAAGGAGGAGAGTACATCAAAGGAGACTTCCATAATTTCTATGAATAAGAGGCGTATCGATTGGAGGATTCAATTCAATACACACGACAACCGAATGGTGTGGAAGAGAGGAAGAACATATCACTGAAGGAGATGGAAACATGCCTTCTCCATGCCAAACATTTCCCTCCTTCTCTTTAGGCTAAAGCAGTAAACTATGCTTTGTATTTGCAAAATAGAGTTCCTCAAAAATCAGTGGTTGGGTTCACTCCATTTGAATCACTTCATGGGAATAAGCCCAATGTCTCTCATCTGATATTTTTTTGTTCCAAATATTGGGCCAGAACACCACTTGAAAAGAAGAAGTCCTTCCAAGCCCAAATAAGAAAATGAATTCTATTGGGAAATGCAGAAGATGAAAAATATTACAAATTGATGGAGGTTGCATCCAGGAGATGTTTCATTTAAAGGAGTATTCAGTTCAAAGAAGATGAGTTGTATGACTCACCACCATTATCATCATAGGAAGTATAACCATTTCTCCACCTATTTTTTATGATGTTGATTTTCTACAGGTTTCATATTCATATGAAGAAGATCAAATCTAGCAAGATCCTGTTATTGAGACTGAATCTCATGATATTCTAGATCCATATCTAGTATCCATTTCAAATAAAAACCCTAAGCCTATATGGGCTCAAAATATCCTAGATGCAGCTAGAAGGGGTGCTAGAAATCTGGAAGATAGAAGAAGAACTAGGTGCCAGTATTAGAATGAACATGTTACACTATCTCTCACAGATTCACTCCGTATAGAGGGGGGCAATAAAGTTATAGGTCAGTGCTACTTGATGATGGTGAATGATCAGCTACATGGCCCACAAAAGAGGAAACTTTATCATTATCTACCTTCACCATCCAGAAGGAACATACAGAGTCAGCCGTTCAGAAGAACATTGAGAGGTTCACATGCACAACTTGAGGATGTTACTTCACAAATGGACCATGCTACTGCATAAAGCTACAATTTTGTAGAAGTGTTTTTCTCAAGTTATTTTTGTAAGGAGGAACCTTCTTTCTTCTAAAGATATCTTTCATTTTCCTATTTCTGCTTATTTTGAGGGGGGGGGGGGTTCCCATGAGGTTTTCCCGTGTTTCCTCAAATGTATTAAGAAGAATTATTCTTTTAGATTGTATATGGGTGACTTATGCCCTTATTTCCATGGCCCAAAGTTGTCCAAGTTAGGATTTAGGGTGGGTGTTAGGATTATTAATTTTCCCTTGACCAAACTATCTATTAGATTAATTTAGCCTAACTTGGGAGTTTTAATTAATTAATTAAGTCCACTAGGATCATTGGGTACACATGGTCTAATGGGGCTACATGTACCCGTTATTATATTGTGGGGAGCACTGTTAGAGACTATCTTCTACTAAATTCACTTGCATGCATCAGATTAGGCACCTCCTAGGCCAATCCCTACATTTTAGGAGCCACTAGGAGTCTCGGCACCAACCTCCTTCAGTTAGTTGGAGTTGGAACTAGTTAATCGTAGTTAATTTTTAGGTACATTTAGTTAGATCACATTCACTTCATTTAGCACTAGTTATTCATGGTTGCATGTGGATTAGGTTCCTTTTCTCACCTATCACTTCAATTAGACTGAGTTAACTTTTCATTATTGTTTGTGTGAGTTGTTTAGACATTTGGAGTTGACTATTTGGACTCTGATATTCATTGAGACATCCTAAGTTAGCTAGTTAGTTAGGTACAGTCACATCCAGTTGGTAGATTCAAATTCTTTCCTAATGGCTTGAAATTATTCTTGAGGT
Organism: Pseudotsuga menziesii; assembly: GCA_001517045.1. Lineage (NCBI taxonomy): Eukaryota > Viridiplantae > Streptophyta > Pinopsida > Pinales > Pinaceae > Pseudotsuga > Pseudotsuga menziesii. The sequence continues at coordinate 82,235 of LPNX011167507.1, read as the reverse complement.
AAACTATTGTAAAACCAAATTAAATAAATGATATTGATACTGTAATTACCTGAGCTATACTTAAAATCGTTGTGCCATTTAGATATTCAAGAAATGAGTCAAATCTTATTGTTGTAGTAAAAGGAGAATGAATATACACACTAAAAAAGCAAACCACAAAAGAAACGGATGAGTATAGCTCAGGTAATTATAGTATCATTGTCATTTTATTAAAACTGGTGTTACAATAGTTTACATAAGGAAGAATTCAAATCCATTAGGAAAGAATTCGAATATACCAACTGGATGTGAATGTAGCTAAACGAATAGCTAACTCAGGATGTCTCAATCAATGTCGGATTCCAAATGGTTAACTCCAGATGTCTAAAAACTCACACAATCAGTAATAAATAGTTAACTCGGTCTAACTGAAGTGGTAGGTGAGAAAAGGCTCCTAATCCACATGCATAACTAGCGCTAACTAAACTGATTGTGATCCAACTGAATGTAACTAGAAATTAACAAAGCTTAACTAGTCCAACTCCAACTTCCTGAAGGAGGTTTGTGTCGGGACCCCCAGTGGATCCTATAATGTAGGGATTGGCCTATGAGGCTCCTAATCTAATGCATGCAAGTGTAGTCAGTAGAAGATAACATCTAGCAATGTTCCCCACACTCTAGTAATTGGTACATGTGTCCTCATTAGTCCATGTGGACCCAATGGTACTAGTGGACTTAATTAATTAATTAAAAATCCTAAGTTAGGTTAAATTAATCTAATAGACAGTTTGGTTAAGGGATGATTAATAATCCTAACGCCCCCCCTGAATCCTAAGTTGGACAACTGTGGACCTTGGAAACAGGGCTATAAGTCACCCATATAAAATATAAAATACATAATTTTTCTTAATACAATCGAGGAAACAGGAGAAAAACTCATAGGAACCCCCCCCCCCCCCCTCAAGATAATAAAAAATCAAGAAATACAAGTTAAAAACTTGAAAAATATTTTGTTGCAATTTGTAGTAGTAATGCAGTATTTCATTTCTTCTGTGCAGTAGCATCATGAATCTATGAATGTAAACATCTGAATCCAAACAAATGCTTATGCCTGCAGGAATCTTCCTCTTTGGAAGAAGAATAATGTACTCAACTGAATCAAAAATATAAACAGTTGCATGGTGAAAACTGGACCCATGTAGAGAAGTTCAAATCAACTGATGAGAGATAAAAAGTTCTTGAGAATTCGAACCATGTGAGGAACACCCAAGATAATGATATATGGAAGCCTTGAACATCAATCCATGTGAGGTAAAATAATCCCCAAGTTTTAGGAGAAAGTGTCCAGGAGGATGGAGAATGTCTCCAACTTTACTAGTTATGTGAGGAGATGAGCATGTGATCACCTAGATAGGTAGAGAATCCCTAGGACTATGGAGAGAAAATGCTTGAGCTCCATAATTTGATATAGATTTAGAAATAACCAATAATTCACAAAATCAATTATCAACAAAATCATAAGAGAGAACTAACATCGAGTCATCAACATTAAAATTGAAGGAGTCTTGCAGGGCTTGATTTGTCACACCAAAATTGATGAAACCAGTTACAAGCAATACTGAAAACTATTGAGTCTTAATGTTGGATTTATTATCCAACTTACACCCTTTATTTGGTCATTTTTGGCCTAATTACCCACTATCCTAAGTCTAGTTGACTTAATTGGCATCAAATGAGCACACCATGACATCAACATGAGCACACCCACACCTTCCTTCAATCATGGAGGCCAACTAAGCCTCTTTCCTTCAATCGGGGAGTCTAACTAGGATTCCTCCTTCAAACAGGGAGCAGTTCTAGGGTGAACTGAGTGTCATAAGTGCACCTAATTGCTAACTAATTGTTGTTTCACCTAAAAATCAGTTAATTTGAGTTTTGAAGGCGCCTCCATCATGCAATTGTCTATTTTGGGCTGATTGTGATGAACTGGAGTTAACTAATGCGCCTCCAACCACTTACGATGACCAATATCACTTCAGTTAAATTCATCGAAGCTATTTGGACTTAGTGATGCACTAGCACCTACTATTTGGCATGTAGTGACATGTGTTTGAGTTACATTCAGTTAGACTCAGTCATATATTGCACTTCGATTCAGTTAGGAATCAGTGTGATTTAGTCAGGGATAGATTAGTAGTTAACTAAGTGTGTCTAGTGTTGTTGACATTCAATTAAGCTACACCCATCCATGCAATTCAAATGACCTCCTAGTGAATTCAAATTGTCTTGGAATTCATGCATTCTACATGAAATTGTATTGTATCATTTATTATGTTATTGATTATATAGAGCTGGAACCTCCTATTGCAATACTGTTACATCATTTGATGTCTAATTTGTCTTGAATCTCTTGTGAGTATGTGCTTTGTCTCAAGATTTTTGTTACAAGATTAACATGGTATCAGAGCCATAGCAATATGAAGCTATTTAACATGGTTTTTTCCAGATCTAGCATGCAAAATTGAGCAAAAGGCTCAAAATTTTTCCATCACTGCACAAGAAGCCAAATTTTTACCACTTAATACCCCAAGTAAAGGAATTGTTGATCAAGATTGCTTGATCAATTATGTTGGGTGTGATGAAAACTTGAAATGTGCAGGATGTCTGAACTTATGGTGACATTATTGTGTTGATTACAGGTTTTTAAAGGTTCTTCACTGCATTTGCTACAATAGCTCCATAACTTCTTCTCTAGATCCTCTCACCTCCTTCAATTACCACCAATGGAAGGAGGATATGGAGATTCAACTTTGTTCAAGAGGGCTCTACCAAGTCACAATGAACACAGTATTAGAGCCTAATGCTGCTGGTGAGAAGATAAAGTACTAGAATAAGTTGGATGATGCTTATGGTTTCTTGTGCTTGTCTATCTCCAAGGATCTTCTTTTCCACATATCGGGATTGAAGACTCCAAAGTAGATTTGGAATCATCTCACTACCTTGTTTGATAAACAAGTGATATTCAGATCTATCATCTTGAGAATGAGTTGATCTCCCTGAATCCACGTAGCTTCGAATCCATGAATGAAATTTTCAAAAAATTCAAGTAGATGGTGCTCCAGTTAAAGCAGTGCAAGATTGAGAAAGATGATGATCAGCTCATCCTAGCTATCCTCTCAAAACGTGGTCTGAATGATTCAATATTTGTTTCAATATTCCATAATGGGAAGCTAACAATAAGAAATTGGAAGGTGTTTCACTAGATTCCTTCATCAAGACACTTACAAATGAGCATGACAAGCTTGCACAGATGGGGATCCTCAGATCCTAAAAAGATCAATCTTTTTTTGCTTTGGGGTAAAAATATTTGAAGGGAAAAGGGAAGCAAAAGAATCCAAAGGATAAATTTGATGCTCCAAAGCCTAAATAAAATAACCAACATCAAGAAGAGCCTTACGGCTCAAATAAACACAAGAAAAAAGTACATCAAGGCAAGGGGAAAGTCAAGTGTTCCTACTGCGGGAAGGGCTTCCACCCTAAACATGCCTGCATGAAGAAGAAGCTTGATGAGATGACTCTCCTCTTGGAGAGAAACAATATCAATCTTTCGGAGAGTGTTCAAAAGAGAGATAACTAAGATCAGGATATCCAGTAAGAAAGAGGTCATGCTCTTATGGCAAGCACCTCAAAGCCCAATGCTTTCCTCATAGACTCTAGGGATTCAAATCACATGATGGAAAGCAAAGACTCCTTATCATCCCTGGACACCGATAAAAGAATTCCCATCCACATGGGAGATTATTCTACTATCATTTTGAAAGGAAGAGGTACAATAAATCTTGAGCATGGAACCTTTTTTGATGTTCGGTATGTACCCTCCTTTGCCTCCAACCTCTTGAGTCTATATCAAATGGCTCATACTCAAGTTCCCAAGTGATTAAATTTCATCCCCAATTATGTACAAATGAATGAGATTGCATCCGGGAAGCTTGTTGCAAAAGGCTTAGTAAACCATCATGCTAATACCTATGAGTTTTACCATTTTGTGGTAGATGCAAATCCCAATGCTCTTCTAACTCATGGAAATGAGGTCAGTAGGATTTGGCATGAGAGGTTCAGTCATTTGAACTTCAAGTGCTTGCATCAAATTCAGAAAAAATCCATGGTTGATGGTCTCTCGGCCATGAAATCTACTAAAGGAATTTGCAAGGGTTGTATTGTCGGTAAACACCCTGAGCACAAGTTTGATCGGGGGAAGGAAAACCATTTTGGAACTGATTCATTCTGATATCAGCAGACCTATTCCAACCACACCCTTGAATGGATGCTGGTATGTTCTCACCTTCATAGATGGTTTTACGATATACACTTGGGTTTTCTTCATCAAGAAAAAATCTGAAGTGTTGGAGAAATTCATTGAATTGAAAGCACTAGTTGAGAATTCCTTTGAGAGAAAGATCAAATCTCTCCGATTTGATAATGGAGTGGAATATATTAGTTCTGAATTTCTGAAAATATTTTCATAAAGTGGGATCAAAATCCAAAATTCCATCCCCTACACTCCCCAACAAAATGATGTAGTGGAGAGAAAGAATCGAGCACTCAAGGAGATGGCCACATGCATGCTGGAATCCAAAAGTTTGGATGAAAATTTGTGGGATGAGTCCATGAATTTTTATGCATACATTAAAAATAGAGTGCCCCACTCTTCCATGAATGGAAATACTCCTTTTAAATCCTATTTTGGACACAAGCTGTATGTGTAAAATTTCAAGGTGTTTGGCTCCACTACATTAGCTTAGATTTCGCTTGACAAGAGAAAATATTTGCAAGCGCAAAGCATTGAAAGTTTGTTCATTGGATATATAGAATAATATAAGGGATTAAAGCTCCTAAATATCAGAACAAAACAAATTTTCATTGAAAAAGTGTCAAATTTAATGAGCCTCTCCAAGAGGTAGAACTAGTTGAAGAAACTTTTGTTGAAATTCCCTCTTGTTCTACTGATCAATTGGGTGATGAAAGTGAGGGTGAAGGTTCTGATATTGCTGATATGATATCTAATATCAGTGAGAAAAAAACATCAGGTTCAGAATCATATTCTAAGAATCCAAATCATCTTCCAACTTGAGCCAAAAAGACACTATCTTCCGTCGGGAAAAACATTGGAAATCCCGCAGATCCAAGAAAAACCCGTTATGATTTTCAAAGAGTAGGTATTTCTCTCTCTTGTCATGAATCATTGCTGTCCAATACCTGTTATTTAATGATTGGGTCATATCCTAATTCCTACTACCATTCTCAGAAATATCCAATATGGCAAGCTTCTATGGACGAAGAGTTTAATTCTCTTAGGAAAAATGCTACTTGGGAGCTAGTTTCTCTTCCACCTGGGAGGAAATTAGTTCAATGCAAGTGGGTTTTTCCAAAAACTATTGTTGATGATGGAAAAACATGAAAATATAATGCAATTATGTTTTTAAAAGGGTTCTCCCAGGTCAAAGGTGTGTACTATCATGAGACCTTTGCACCGGTAGCAAAGATGGACTCCATCCACCTAGTTTTGGCCATTGCGGCATCCAAGCACTAGGAGGTGCATCATATGGATGTCAAGAGTTCCTTTATACATGGATACCTTCATGAGTATATATAAATGAAGAATCCCAAGGGATACATTTCATACCCTTCTTTGGTTTGCAAATTTCAGAAGTCATTATACGGTTTGAAACAGGAACCAAGATCATGGTATGCCAAGATGGATTCCTTTCTACTTTCACAAAAATTACAAAGATGCAAATCAGATCTGAATGTTTATATACAGAAGCATTATGCTAATTTACTTATAATTTTTTTATATGTTGATGATATTTTGATTGCAGGAAGCACACTTGCTTCCATTACCTTCATAAAAACTACCCTTCATGATGCATTTGAGATGAGCGATTTGGGGCTCTTGAAGCAATTTTTGGGGCTTGAAATATCCAAAGACTTTGATGGGATAATGGTAAATTAGTATAAATACATTTCAGAACTTTTTAATTAATTTTAACATGGCTGAATAAAATTTGTGCCCATTTCCTTTCCTCTTTGGGATTAGCCTTGAAAAGGGAAAAAAACACTCCACCCACGGATTGCACTATTTACTGCCAGCTGATTGGTAGCTTGATTTACTTGACACATTCAGAGCCTGATATTTTTTATGCTATGAATTTTGTACCAATATACATGTAGAATCCTCATGATATTCATTGGAAGGTATCCAAGAGGATCCTTCAGTACATTCAGGGCACAAGATCCTATGACATTCATTATGTTGCAGATTCTAAGCTAGACTTGGTTGGTTATACAGATTCAGATTAGGTGGGGGATTCCATATATAGAAAGTACACTTATGGGTATGTATTCATGTTTGGTGGTCACCCCATTTTCTCGTCTAGAAAAATGTTAGCTAGAATATTTCACCTCCTACGGACAGTAAGGTGTTCCACTGGTCTGAATGGTTCAGATCCAAAACAAATAGAGGATAGAGGTTGAAGATTCTCCCTAGATGCTGTAGATATCTAGAATACAAGGCTCTGACAGTTCACCTGTGTACCTGTAAAAAATCTCAACATGAAATGAATCGGAGCAACTAGAATATGATCTACTAATCTATGGTAGTGACTAAGGAATCTAGCAACATATATATGCGAAATCACAAAAAAAACATCATATGTGGGACAGAAATCAACTTGCATTAGAAATATGAAGAATTTTACAACCAAGCCTTAGTGTTGACATGCATCTCGATGAAACCATCTCTTCATCCCCAAAATATCCCTACTCTAGCTCTCTATGCTCTCTCCAAATGGTCTTGGGCCAAGAATCAATCCAACAACATAACAATAACTTCAATGTTCTCTCCTCAACCATGGCTATGAGCTCATATTTATAGGGATTTAATGGATAGAGATGGTTGATAAATTAGTGGGTGAGGTGGCCTCTAAGATCCTAGGATGAGGTATATTCAGCTCAACCAACGCACAACAATAGGGATAAGGTAGTACACGAGGCTTATCATCTAGAAGCCTCGAGAAACTTCTCTTTTTCTCTTTCTACCTAGGGTATCGCGGTTCTCCTTCTATGACAGAGCAGTTCTGGTAATAACCACCTATGGAACAAGGGCAATGGGCAGTGGCACCGCTTGTGGAAAACTAATGAAAGGCGATGTGAGTAGGGGTACTACTCCTGGATAAAGGGGCATGCGTGGTGCTAGGAATTTGTATGACAGATTGATAAAAAAATATTTAGTTTCCACTCCAGAATTTGGGATTCAAGGAAAGTAGGTATGTCAAATGTCTTATCACATTATGGTGACAGGATTTTGGTATAACGGGATGCCCCCCAAAGCATGAGTCTTAGAGTGATACAATAAACAAGAGCTTTGAGAACAAGTCATCTCCAGGAGATGAAAATGTCATCTTGATTGGAGTATGCAGTCAAGTAGGAATCTGTAGTACATCAGTATGTTGACTCATAGACAAAAGTAACCAAGGTAGATCCATGAGTGAAATAAACAAGCACGGCTACTAGAATACAGCGTAGATCCTTGTTATAGAGGACTCAAACTTGGACATAACTACCAGACATACAACGTAGATCTATGTCATACAGATGCAAATTTGAGCATAGCCATGACCATACAAATGTGGATCCATGCTAGATATACAAAAATCCATCGCAACCTGGGAAAAAAGCAATGATCTTTTTTAAACAAATGCCTAGGGTCTTCATCTCATCTTCCACAAAGTACGATTCTATCCATGTGATTACAATGATATGAAGTCGAACATGGTAGAAACCACTTGATTACCGGCCAATGATGTGAACCATTAACAAGTGCGAGGGAGATCACCATTAATGTCAATGATTCGCAAGGTACCCTAGTACAATCTACTGAGTGTCAATATATGTCTTGATGTCAAATACCCAATCGATTCTATCGATCAAAGGTCAATGATGTGAACCTATGTCAAGAGCGAGAGAATCTATCATTAAGGAATATAGATCTCAAGGTACTAAATATTGTTTTTAAGACTATTTCCTGGATGATGAGCTGATGTCAATGGGAATAGTATCGTCAAAGGAGGGAAATGATGAGTCCCACATTGACGACACGAAACTCAGAACATAGTTCTGGAATGATGTGAATGTAGTAACCATATGATTGACTCAAAGATACTAACACAAAGACTATGTATACTGTAGAGGTAAAACTTCTTCAGATCCCCTTTGAACATCAGGCAGCACGACAAAATGACTTGGCAACATGACTAGACAGGGCAGAGACACAATGCGATATTGGACAATGCATTCTTTTGAAAGACTCAAAGGATTGACATGACTCATGAAAGTGGATCATCATGGAGATCAGATGAATACCCAATTGACTGACATGATTGTGTAGACAAGTGCCATGTTCAAAGGTAACGACAAACAACTACCATTATTTGCAAAATGATTCCCTTCCCATTTTCCCCATCATGATTGATGAGTGCCTCTTTTCGGTTTTACGAGTTCAAAGAGGGTAACAAACACTCGATATAGCTTGTCGGAAGACAAGTCCAGTCTCATATGTTTTATGAACCCGAGAGAGGAGGGGTTTGTTCCCAAAATAGGTCTCTCAATGTTTAATTTAACGAGTCCACTGAAAGAAAACTTGGTATCGTTCATGTTTAGAGAGCCTAAACGAATACAGAAGAAAAATCCATGGGGGTACTTTTTTGTATGATTTAGTCTCTAAGGCCCAAAAAAGTGTAAAACCATACCTTAGAGAACTCTTCCAGTCATGATTGGATGGAGTGTTCCGTTCTCGTAAATAGTCCTATCTAAACCGAGAAAGAGATAACCTACCATCGGATGGATGACTCTTCAAATACTTTAACGAGCATGAAGAAGACAAGATCACTAGACAATCTTTTCATATTTAAGGAGCCTAAAAAGAGTTTAAAGAGGACTCCATTAGAATTTTTCATGTTTGAATCCAGAGCACGAAAAATTAATAAACTAAGCTCAAACCACTTTTCATGTTTTAACTAGAGTATGAAAAATAAAAAGTAAGCTCAACACCATCTTACTATTTTTAATGAGCTTGAAGATCAGTTGAAAGAATGCTCATGGATTTGTTTCATTTTTATGCAGGCTTGAAACCAATTGGTAAACTATGCTTGAAAAATCCCATTAACATGGTATACAGACATTGGAATCCCCCCCCCAGCATGATTGCTAGCGAAGCCTACCCCTAGCATGGTTGCTAGTGGCTCGACACGCCCCCAAGCTTCATTTCATCTGACGATTCTTCTTCCATACCCAACCTAAAATCCTCATTGCTAATGTAAAATTTTTCACCAAGGGGGTAGGAAGAATGAGAATCGGGCAGGCGAAGGTTCTAGTTCTAACACTAAAGTGAAGACTCGAATTAAGGGAAGGGGATCTGTTTCATTTTTACACAAGCTTGAAACAGAAGGTAACTATGCTTGGAATATGGTTTCATTTTTATGCAAGCTTGAAACCAAAAGGTAAACTATGCTGGGAACATGATTTCATTTTTATGCAAGCTTGAAACCAAAAGGTAAACTATGCTTAAGGAGATCCATTTCATTTTTTAACGAGCTTGACATAGAATGGGAACTTTTCTCAGAACATGGTTTCATTTTTATGCAAGCTTGAAACCAAAAGCATAAACTATGATTAAGGAGTGGTTTTATTTTTTAACGATATTGAAACCACAAGGTAAACTATGCTCTAGACATGGTTTAATTTTTATGCAAGCTTGAAACCAAAAGCATAAACTATGCTTAAGGAATGGTTTTATTTTTTAACGAGCTTGAAACCAAAACCATAAACTATGCTCTCAACATGGTTTAATTTTTATGCAAGCTTGAAACCAAAAGGGTAAACTATGCTTGAGGAGTGGTTTTATTTTTTAACGAGCTTAAAACCAAAAGTAAACTATGCTCAAAACCTGCTCCTACCGAACATGATATCCAGAGGTTGGTAGGTTTCCCCCATTACATAAAATATAGCGTCTTAGCTCCATTATGATGTCCATATATTAGAGCCATGCCCCCCATTTTACCTATGATGGGAATAAGCTAACTAGAAGGGGAAAGAGCCACAAGAACATGTGGCACATTCAGGGCAGTTTGATTACTAGGAGTAATGTGATGGTCAGGTGTAACAAAGGAAAGCTGATCAATGGTCACAATCTTCCCATCATGGGGAAAATGCATAACTATAAAGAGTGTGGACACAATAACCTTCATGGCATAAACATAATCACGTCCAAGGAGTAGATTAAAATATAAAGGACCTCGGACCACCATAACATCAATACAGATAGTTTTCCCTCCTAACATAATAGACAAATGAGGAAGGATCCCTAAGGGTGCAGTAGGCCTTCGATTAAAAGCTAATATCTAATCAATGGCTGGCACAAACTGAGGAGAACCTAAATCTTTCCAAGCAGTTGAGGATAGAATACTAACAGAAACCCCTTTGTCAACAATAGTGCGAAGTATCCTCCTAGCAGTAACATTCACGACTATATGGAAAGGAACACTCGAGTGAAGACGAGACTCTGTTAGGTTACTCCAGTCAAAGGAAATAACCTCATTACTCGGAGAGGGTTCTGTTGAAATAGACAATATTTCCTCTTGTCGAGAACAATCAAAATGAATCATAACAACTTCAGCAGGTTTTGGTTCATTCTCTATTGGAAGAGAAGAACAAGATGGATATTTGGTCAAAGAGACTACTTCAGTCTTACCAATCTCTGATGAAAGAGTGGGATCGGGTGGAAATGACACTGACTTGACCACTTTAACTTCACTCTCTGAAGGAAGAGTGGGATCAACCACAGATAAATCTAAATCGACCAATTGGTCAACCAGTGGGGGATCAAGGGATAACTTACTATCACTTGTTGGAATCACTTGTTCATGATCAGTAATATTTTCCAACCAACGTGAAGCTTCAGCCATGCTTGGACAAAGAAAAGTACGATGCATAGCCTTGCATATTAAACAAGGATACAAGACTTTACCCTTACGACCTTTTACCAATGGGTCACTCATTGAGGGAGTATCGTCAACATGATGATCAGAGGTTGATGACACAGATGGTTTTTTTCCTTCTAGACCACTCTTCTTGTACATGGGAGAGACCGAAACACTCCTTAAGAAGGTGGCCCCCCTTGCAAATCTTACAAGGGAACTTGGGTTTTCCAGGCGTTCTCTTAGAACAAGCACCATCAAGAAAAGATGGTTGCTACTTTTTCTCTTTCTTATCCTTCTTCTTTTTACTCTTCCATTTATTCTTATTCTTACCCACATGACTACTAACTGTAGAGCTTTGGTCAAGCGAAGAAGAAGGAAGAGCTAAAGCCACAACTGACGAAGAAGGAGCAGGATTAGGTTGAGGTCGATCCTCTTTCAGAGGAGAGGTAACATTTGAGACATTAGGTCTAAAATAAATTACTGGATTAAACAGCCAGACCGGTAATCCTATAGTTAACCCAGGAAGATTTAGAGTGGCAATAAAGGGAGGACCGATACCTTCACTTGGAGGGAATACAAAAGGTACACCTTGGAAATGGATCTCTTGATTGGTATTCCCAGATGAGGATGCCATCTCTAAACTCTCTAATAACCCCCTAACTACCATGCACAAGCAAGTACTACTCAAACTAAAAGAAACAAGAAAACATGTGAAAGGAGTAGATAAGAGTCAGGAACCTCACAGGACAAGCCAAAAGGATAACTCAGATGGTTTGAGGATTCCTAAAAGGGTCTCCTGATATACGCAAGGTATGAGGGAGCTCAAATCGGTAGTATTGTTGTCTAATGCATAACCGTACACAAGGGGCCCTTCGATATACAATCGAGTACATGAATTACCTTTCTATATACCTCAAGGGTACGTGAGAGGCCGTTGGATATACCGATGGTACGTCGAAGAACCACACGAGTCCCAAGATGTAATGCTGACAAATAATGATAGCTCCTACATTTAATGACACCTAAACACGTCTCTAACTTATCACTCAAATTGCTAAAAGTTTTAACCTAGTACTACCGTTAATTTTATCTTGTGCGTTTAGGTGGAACCATGGAGTGAAAACTTGAATTTAAAGAAGATGCATATTGATCTATATGATAGTGCAAGTTTTCCTCTTCAATGAAATTCTACCTAAGAGAGGGAGAGAGATTTACTTTTCTTCCAAAAAAATGCACACACAAATGCAAATGCAATTCTACCTTTTCAAATGAAAAGTGAAATATCAATGCACCCCAAATAATCTCCAAAGAAAATAAGAAAGAGATCTAGAGAACATCTAACATAAATAAAAAATGTTTCCTATATTTTCATGCTTGAAAAATACACATAAAAATTCAATGGAAAGATGATTTCACTAACGCTTCCAAACAAATCTAACTCTAATGCACGCAAAGCTGAAAATATATGTTTCTTCTTAATGAAAGTAAGATCTAGAATTTCAAACAACCATGCACAAAACAAGAAGAAAATCATTCAACAAGCTTGAGGATAAAAAAAAAGAGAGAGAAAACTAAAACTTCTCTTTGAAACAGACAAGGAAACGAAGAACCAATCTTTCTTGCCAAGCACTAAAAAAATCAGCATGCGGAAGGAAACAAAAATCACCCAAGAAAAGAAAGACTCAAAACAACATGGATCACTCATGCATTCTAAGTCCAGATCAAACCAATGCCTACTCATGAAAATGAAATGTATATTTCCAATTCCAATGAATAATATCTACAGAAAAGTGCAAGAGGTTTCAAGAAAAGAAAAGAACATGAAATCCAATGTAAGAAACAGAAACTCTCTTTGAATGCAAAGAGAATATAACATTCAAAGAGACCACAGAATATACAATTCAAAAGTACACTTCATTTTCATCAAAAAGTAAGCCAAAAACACACAAAAAATAAAAGAACAAAGTCTGGAACAGGGTCTACCCAACCGCGCAAATGAGGCTGCTGACAAGCAGTTTTGAGGCAGAACTGCTTCTTGCTCACTGGATTCAAGTAGTGGCACTGCATATGGATAACTACACTCAGGTGATGGCACCGTTTCTCACCAACAGAACATGTGCAGTTCCCTATAAATGACCAAAACACAAGAAGAATGAAGGATCCAGTCAGCAAAGGCTAGATCAAGGAAAATACTATTGAATTGAGTATGGAAACAGAGCATAAAAGACCAAAATGACGCAGATCTAAATAGATCTGGAAATTTCAAACCCAAATAATACAAATGAGAAAGTAGATCTGACTAAAACGAGTTGAAGAAAATAGAGCCTGGATTCATACAAGAGTTGTAGACTAAGGAAGATCAAAACGACTGATACACTAATTCCCCAGTATGGTCGCCAGATTTGTTAGCTAGAATATTTCACCTCATGCAAAAAGCAAGGTGTTCCACTGGTCTGAATGGTTCAGATCCAGAACAAATAGAGGACAAAGGTTGAAGACACTCCCTAGATGCTATAGATATCTGGAATACAAGGATTTGACAGTTCACCTGTGTACCTGCAAAAAATCTCAACACGAAACAAATCAAAGCAACTAGAATATGATCTACTAATATATGCTAGTGACTAAGAAATCTAGCAACATATATATGTGAAATCACAACAAAAACATCATATGAGGGACAGAAATCAACTTTCATTAGAAATATGAAGAATTTTACAACCAATCCTTAGTGTTGACATGCATCTCCATGAAACCAGTTCTTCATCCCCAAAAGATCTGACTCTAGCTCTCTATGCTCTCTCCAAATGGTGTTGGGCGAAGAATCAATCCAATAGTATAATAACAATACCTTCAATGTTCTCTCCTCAACCATGGCTATGAGCTCATATTTATAGGGATTTAATGGATTAAGATGGTTGAGAAATTAGTGGATGAGGTGGCCTCTAAGATCCTAGGATGAGGGATCTCAAGCTCAACCAACCCACAATAGTAGGGATAAGGCAGTACACGAGGATTATCATCTAGAAGCCTCAAGAAACTTCTCTTTTTCCCTTTTTACCCAGGGTACCGTGGTTCTCCTTCTATGAAAGAGAGGTTTTGGTAATAACCGCCTATGGACCAAGGGAAATGGGTAGTGGCACTGCTTGTGGACAACCGATGAAAGGCAATGCAAGCAGGGGTATCGCTCCTGGATAAAGGGGCATGCACGGTGCTCAGAATTTGTATGACAGATTGATAAAAAACCATTTAGTTTCCACTCCAAAAGCTGGTATTCAGGGAAAGTAGGTATGTCAAATGTCTTATCACATGATGGTGACAGGATTTTTGTATAACACAAAAAGTATGCTTCCATTGCATTGTCTTTAGCAGAGGCCAAGTACAAGGGAGTAGTGAATACTTGCATCCAAGCTGTTTGGTTGCAAGGACTTCTTTTAGAGTTTGAGATTGGTAGTACTTTGTCCATAGTCATATTTTGTCACAATAAAAGTTCTATTAATATCTCCATAGATCCATTTACCAAGCAGAGGACCAAACAGGTTGAGATACACATGCACTACATCAGGACGTTGGTGCATGATAGGACCATTATTCTGTAATACTGCCCTACATATGAGTATATTTCAGACATCTTCACCAATATATTTTCTAACAAAAAGTTCACTTACCTGTGTTCACTATTGAGGGTGAGTTTATGAGGGTGATCGGTTAATTCTTCACTGTTCAGCTTAAGAGGGGGGGGGGGCATTCCCACTGGGTTTTCCCTCTTTCCTCACTTTGATTTATTTTGAGCATTTTTAGATTTACATTTATATATAGGGTGACCTATGGAATTTGTTGCTGGATAGACTTTCATGAATTCTATTTTTACTCCTCCTGAGTATAGATTAAGGGGGGGTGTTGGAGTCATTATTCGACTTACACACTTTATTTGGTGAAGTTTGGCCTAATTACCCACACTCCTAAGTTTAATTGACTTAATTGCATCAATTGAGCACACCATGGCATCAACATGAGCACACCCACACCTTCCTTTAATCAAGGACGCCAACTAAGCCTTCTCCTTCAATTGGGGAGGCTAACTGGGCTTCCTCCTTCAAACAGGGAGAAATTCTGGGGTGATCTAAGTGTCATAAGTGCACCTAATTGCTAATTGATTATTGTTTCACCTAATAATCAGTTAAGCTGAGTTTTAAAGGCACCTCCATCATGAAATTTTCTATTCTGGGATGATTGAGATGAACTAATGCATCTCCAACCACCTTGATGACTAGTATCACTTCAGTTAAATTCATCCTAGCTACCTGTAGTTAGTGATGCGCTACCACCTACTATTTGGCATGTAGTGACATGTGTCTGAGTTACATTTAGTTAGACTCATTCATCTATTGCACTCCAATTTGGTTAGGACTTAGTGTGAGTCACTCATGGCTAGATTAGTGGTTAACTAAGTGTGTCTAGTGTTGCTGACATTCAGTTAAGCTACACCATACATGCAATTTGAATGACCTCATAGTGAATTCGAATTGGATTTTCAT
This sequence comes from Pseudotsuga menziesii, assembly GCA_001517045.1. Taxonomy (NCBI): domain Eukaryota; kingdom Viridiplantae; phylum Streptophyta; class Pinopsida; order Pinales; family Pinaceae; genus Pseudotsuga; species Pseudotsuga menziesii. The sequence goes on along the minus strand of LPNX011167507.1, from coordinate 66,682 downwards.
TCATACATTCTGCATGACATTGTATTGTATCATTCATTCTATTATTGATTATACGGAGCTGCAACCTCCTATTGCAGTACCGTTACATCATTTCATGTCTAATTTGTCTTGAATGTCTTGTGAGTATGTGCTTTGTCTAAACATTGTTGTGACAAATTGTTCTAACATAATTAATACTTAAAACCTGAACCAAATATTATCAGGTCAGAAAATAAATAAGATCCAAATAGGTTCATATCAGATCCAAAACTGTGCTCCACGAAGATGGTAGATGTACAATTTTCTCCTTCTTCAAAATTATGATTTTTAATTCATGGAATCCTGTAGGAAATTGATAGAAGCTCAAGATCAATGAGAGCGAATGGATCACTCCTACAATGTGAAATTAATTCCAAAATATCCAAACATTTACAAATATAATATCAGCGAACTCGTGAGAGAAAAATAACCTCAAATTCCTAGCATAAATTTTGAAAGAGATTTTTGGTACTTGATTCTCCACACCAAGATTGATGAGACAACTACAAGCAATAATGAAAGATATTGAACGATAGAAAAAACTAATATCAGATCAGATTCAAATAATTTCATATCATATCTAAATAGGTTCATATCATATCCAAGAGTGTGCTACTCCGAGATGGTAAATGCACAGTTTCTCCTTCTTCAAAAGCCTGAGTATCGGTGCATGCAATCATGTAAGAATTTATTGGAAGCTCTAGATCACTGAAAGTGAATGGATCACTCCTAAAATTTGCTATTATTTAAAAAATATCCAAATAATTACTTATCTACACACCAACAACATCATTAGAGATAGAGAAATAAAATTCCTCTCCCTTTCCTGGAGCAATCACTAGTAAACTATGCACATAATTTATAATAGAAGAATCACTAGAGAATTTTTACATAGAATGGAAGGAGATATTTTATTTAATAATAGATATCTCAATGTATTCTTCTATATAAACCATATAATAATATGAGATATTAGAGATCTCATAAACTTTCGTAGTAGCAGTAGAAGGAGTCACTCCGCGGAGACTTTCTTCAATTCGAATTGACTATGTGGAAGATTTGACTTCTTCTTCATCTTGAAAAACTTCATCAGAGAGAGTAGAGGCCTATAATTTTGAATAAAGAACTCTTGGGGTTCTAAATTTTCTCTCCAAATTTCTATAATTATCCTCATTGTGCTTCCCAAAGATTCTATCCAATTTTTTCTAGAGATCCTTTGGGTATTTTGCAAAATCAATAAGGTAGGGAAAGCTTGGAGAAAAGGCCTCACGTATTGTTCCATAAGCTCTATCACCGTCATTTATCCATTCATTCTCATATTCATAAGACTCTTTACCAATTCCAATAGATACCTCATAGAGACCTTGTCTCCTTAGAGATGAAATCATCTTCAACTTCCATTCTGAATATCTTGTGGATGGAGTAAGAAAAGGAACTGATAATATTTAATCCATATGAAGTTGAACCTACAAAATATAATTGCAAAGCCAAAAATATTCGAACTATGTTAGAATCATTCCTTCCCTCTTGACATGAACATGTTTTTTGGGTCCTTCATTCCCACACCACCACTTAGAAAAAAATTAGAGGAAGCAAGGCACTCTTTGTGGGACTTCTATGGAAACCCAGCTGCTTCTGATGTTGAATGGAGAGAGACAAACATGAAGCCTACTTGAGACCGATCTGATACCATGTAAGGTTTGTCATTACACCAAAACTTGCATATATTCATGAACATTTGAAACCCAACAGAAGTCCCTATCTCTAGGCATGGTAGCTAGACAACATTTTTATATTCCTATAGGTGTGGCAGCTATACCATGAGGAGGTTGTATCGATACTCCAACACCCCACCTCCGTCGTAGCTCAAGGGAATTGAACCTGATACCTATGCTCTGATACCATGTTTTGATTTAGATGTTCACATGTGTATTCTGGTGATGTTATTGCACATAACATCCATGATACTGTGGAAATTGAACCCAATAGATAGAACAATTACACTCACAAAATTGCTAATCAAACATGCAAAATTCACACCAAAGGAGATTGAAATTGGAGCATAACACTAATCTATATTCAATAAGTGTACAATATCCAACCTTATGAAGTAATAGGATGCTGCAATATATAATTACATGAGATATTCGAATGCATAAGGATGCCATTCGAAATTGTCAAAAAGCAAGCTTACTAAATCTAGTCAAATCCCCCATCGATGCATAAAGCAGTTTCGAAATCTACCAAGACGCTCACGAATTGGCTAAGTCAAGTAGGAAAGCTAATGAGAGATGGAAAGAAAAATCATACATGTTTTTATTAGGAGAAAAGGAGGGAGTATGATGTGCGCAAAAAACAAGTCAATTACACCTAGTCTAGCTTTTCCTTTTTCCTTAAATCTCAATAAAACATGTAGCTTTTTAGAAAAAAGCACATATGCACTTTGGATGATATGGAATGAAGTAGATATGCTAAATTTGGTTTCTAGGGTGTTTCCCAAGTGCTCCATGACTCTGTTTTAGCATGTGTTGACTTCTAGAACTTGTAGAAGGCAACTAGCATAGAATGGAATATAGGAAACTAGGTAATAAGACAAAAATAATAATAATTAAGGTCTAAGGTAGATAAATATGGGTTGATTATTCTAACCACCCCCTTTAAGACTGACTTTATGAGTAAATATCAGAAAACTATAGGGCCTAGCAACAAGACTTAGTCACCCTTTACATACTACTTGTTCATACAACCAAGGAAAGAGGCAAAAACCTAGTGAAAAAATCCTCCCTTAAACATGGACAAGAAAAACAAAAATTTTGGAAATCTTTTCATCAATCATGCTTCACAACATGATCAGAAATCCTCAGCAGTGATTTAGATTGCTGAATTTATTCTCACAAGAGTAGATCAATGGTGGATATGTCTGCTACTTGTTCTGAAGATGCACAGAAGAGTAGATCAATGGTGCCATCATGCCCAAGCTATTTGATGTAATGCATATTGATCTCAATGTGCTTGGTGCATTGTCTCTAAACTGGATCATTGTAGATTCAAATGGTGCTCTGATTATCACAGTAGATAATAGTTGAAAACTATGATTCGAAACCACATTCTCCAAGTATTCCCTGCAACCACAAACATAGAGTTGTTGCATTTACAACTCCTCTATACTATGCTTCTGTAGATGAGAGTGTTATTGTACTCTGCTTCTTGCTTGACCGACTGATTGGTCCTTCTGCAAGAATGGACACATATTCTGATGTAGAATTTTGATGACCTTGATTTTAACATCATCAGGAGAGAAGATGACCTTGTTTCGAGACCCAGTATGATTCATCTAATACACTAACAAGATATTAGAGGAAAGACCTAGAAATACAACACATTATTGAACTTACCATGGTCAATATCAATCCTTCCCTTTCCCAAAATGTTAGTGAGAGAGTCATCCCCCAAAAATATTGGTGGACCTTTCAACATGTCAAGAGAGGAGAATATCTCTTTTGTTGAAACCATATGTCTAGAAGCTCCAGAGTCTATGATGAATCTAGGTGAGCTTGATGTGCTAGCAACCAAGGCATGTACTCTCTCTCTGTCCTCGAAATTTAATCCTCCTTCCCTCTTATTTGAGTAATAAGGAAGGGAGATGTTATTCTTCTCCAAGAGTTGGGTCAACATGTCAATTTGATTTTTCATACAAGAGCTCTTAGGATGATATCCCTTACTGTAGTATGAGGACTTTCTCATTTCTCCTTTGTTCTTCTTCCTCTGGGACTTCTTATTGGAACCTTGGGGCTCCTCTTGAGACTTGTTGTTGTCTCTCTTTTGCTCAGGTGGATTTTTATCTTTTTTCTTTCTTTTTGAATCCACCTTTGAATCTCCAGCAACCAAAGCTTGGTCTTTGGAAGGTTTGATGGTGCCCATTATTACCAACTTATCTTGCTCCTCTATGATGGATTCCATGAACTCTACAAGCTTAGGCATTTTCCAGGATCAAGCTGTCAACTTGGTGGCATGGAATGTCGAAACAAACACTGAATAGTCAGGACCAAGCTTAGAAAGTATTGCCAAAACTATTTTCTCTTCCTTCGTTTCGATCCCACACTATTTCAATTGCAAAACAAGGGCCTTAAACTTGGAAAAGTAGAGTCGCAATGACTCGAAGCCACTGGGACACAAGGAGATCAACTCATTCTTGATTTGATGTCCTCTCATGTCATATATATTTCCAAAAATATCTTCTATATTATCCCACACTTCATTAGGTGATGTCAATCCATCAAGATGGAAGAGGAGGTCTCTTGAAATGCTCAGACACAAAATACCATAAGCCTCTTCCCTCCTATTGTGCCATTTTATTTTCTCTGTAGCTGCATTGGGCTCTCCCTCTATTGAAATAGTTACCCTATAGACACCTTTCACTCTCAACAATATCTCCATCTCAGCTTTCCACTCAAATAAATTGAATGGAGTCAAGATGATCTTCTGAGATTGGTCCATAGCTCAGAAACTGTGCCCTCCAGTCAGCAGAATGCGCTACCAGCAAAGATGTTAAACCTGAAATAGTAATAATAAAGGAGATAAATTGGTATAAAAAGGATTTGATTCCATGTGGAAATTGAGCCCAAGATATAGAACAATTACACTCACAAAATTGCTAATCAAACATGCAAAATTCACACCAATGGAGACTGAAATTGGAGCATAACATTGATATGTATTCAATAATTGTACAATAGCCAAACTTATGAAGTAATAGGATGCTACAATATATAATTACATGAGATATTTTAATGCATAAGGATTCCATTCGAAATGGTCGAAAGCATGCTTACTAAATCTAGTCAAATCCCCCATAGGTGCATAAAGCAGTTTCCAAATCTACCAAGATGCTCATGAATTGGATAAGTCAAGTAGGGAAGATAGTGAGGGATGGAAAGACAACTCATACATGATTTTATTAGGAGAAAAGGAGGGAGGATGATGTTGGCGAAAAACAAGTCAACTACACATATTCTAGGTTTTCCTTTTGCCTTAAATCTCAATAAAACATGCAGCTTTTCAGAAAAAAGTATATATGCACTTTGGAGGATTTGGAATAAAGAAGACATGCTAAGTCTGGTTTCTAATATGTTTCCCAAGTGCTCCATGAATCAGTTTTAGCACGTGTTCACTTTTAGGACTTGTAGAAGACAACTAGCATAGAATGGAATCTAGGAAACTAGGTAATAAGACAAAAATAATTAAAATTAATGCCTAAGGAAGGTAACTATGGGTTTATTATTCTAATAGATACTTCATTTGTTGTTGCATAGTGCTGAAAATTGCAACAAAATTTTCACAAAGTTTTATTCAAAACTTGTTTTCCTGATTGACTGGTTATTTTAAGGGGGGGGGATTCCCAGGAGGTTTTCCCCTATTACCTTAGTTTATTAAGCAACATTTTTTTATCTTTTATATTGTATATGGTTAAATTTTGGCCTTGTTTCCAGGTCCCACAGTTATCCAAGTTAGGTTTCATGGTGTCTGTTAGGATTTATAATCCTCCCTTGTACAAGATATCAATTAGATTATGTTTTCCTAACTTAGGAGTCATTTAGTTATTATTGGGTCCACTAGTACCATTAGATCCACTTGGCCTAATGGGGCCCCATGTACCAGTGACTAGAGTGTGAGGAACACCGATAGAGGCTAACTAGAACCAACTACACCTTCATGCATCAGTTTAGGTGCCTCCTAGACCAATCCCTACATTTTGTGAGTCATTGGGAGTGTCAAAACCAACCTCCTTCAGTTTTTGGAAGTCGGTGACTAATCAAGATTAGTTATGCTATAGTTAGATTCATTTACATATCTTCCAATTTAGTTAGTGCCTAAGAAACAAGACACAAAATTACAATAGATTTCACAGATAAATTTTACTCAGAAATGACATGAAATAGTGCATTAAGGAGTTGGAGTTCCATATTTTGTTATCATTAATAGAAGCAGTGATACAATTTCATATAATGGCATAAAGAGCCATGCAATTCAAATTTTGGATAGGTCATTCAAATTGATTACATGAGAGTGGACTAATTTTTAGTAAAACAACACTGAGCACATCAGTTAACCACTTAACCCCAACTTAATTGACTCTATCTGACTCAGAGGAAGTTTAGACTGATTATAATTGAATAGAACTCAACTGCATGCAAACAAGTATGTGAGGGTGCCAATATGACTTCAGTTTAGTGAGTTGAACTAAATTTCACTAAACTAAGTCACCAAAAGTATTTTGATGCACCTTTAATCACTCCAGTTAATTTAAATTAACCCAAAATAGGCTAATTCATGAGGAAGGCGCCTTTGCAGCTCTAGTTTAACTAAAAGGCAGGTGAAAAAACCTTCAGTTAAATGATTGAGGCACATATGTCATGCAGAACAACCCATATTTACTTCTTCATTGAGGGAGGAGGCTTAGTTACACAACATTCTACCCTCCTATATAATGTATCCTATTTAACAAAAAGTGAAAATATTCTTAGAATCTTTCGTATTTTGGGCATAACTTTTCGGTCATAACTCGGAATGAGGACACTAAACCATTGGAAAGGTATTGAAATTATCTACATTTTTTGTTGTTGTGAGTTTTCCTAATTCCTTACTATTTTTCCTGGGAGGTCATTTTAGTAACAAATCAATTTTTAAAATATGCTCTTAAAAAAACATATTTTAAAAGATGCTTTGCTACTACAATGCCCACCCCGGAAAATTGGTAAGGAATTAGGAAAAACGTAAAAAAATCAACATTGTAGATAATTTCAATTCCATTATAATGGTTTGAAGTCTACCTAACTTCAAGTTACAAGAGAAATGTTATGCCCAAAATACAAAAGATTCCTGGAATATTCTGATCTTTTTTCAAATAGGATACATTTTGGGAAAAATAAAACCTTATTTAGTCTCCCCGATTGAAGGAGAAGACTCAGTTAGACCCCCTGATTGAAGGAGGATTATCCAATTGATGATGCAGTCACATATTTGAGTCAATAAATTAGGATAAGTGGTAAATTAGGCCAAATAAGTAAAATATTGATGTGTGGTTGGATAATGACTCCAACACCCCCCCTTAAGCTAAACTCATGTGGAGGAGTAAAACAAGATAGGGCCTCGACAACAAAGGCCATAGGTCACCTTTTAAAAATAAATATAAAAGCAAAAATGATTCTTAATAAACCTAGGAAATAGGGAAAAACCTCATCGGAAACCACACCACCTCAAGATAAGCAGTGAATCGAGAAAACAAGTTTTCAATAAAACTTTATGAAAATTTTGTTGCAATTTGCAGCACTATGCAGTAGCAAATGAAATATCTTGTATCTTCTATGCAGCGACATTCTGTGACTGTGCATGTGAACCTTTGAATCCAAATGAAATTATTATTTATAGAGAAATCTTCCTCTTTGGAAGAAGAGGAATATGCTCAATTGAATCATAAATATAGACAACTTATAGATGAAAACTGGGCCCATGTACAGAAACTGAAATCAAATGACAGGAGAGAAAAATGGATTGATAATTTGAACCATGTGAGGAAAACCCAAGAAAATGATATATTGCAACCTTTAACATCAAACCATGTGAGGTATAATCAGCTCCAAGTGTATGAGCATATGTCCAAGCAGATGTAGAATGTCTCCACCTTTACTAATTCTGTGAGGAGATGAGCATGTGATCAAATACAAAGGTAGATAATCACTGGGACCGTGGAGACTGAATGCTTGAGATCCATAATATGATATAGATTTATAAATGACCAATTATTCAAAAAATATAATATCAAAAAAATCATAAGAGGAAACCGTCATTAAATCACCAACAATAATTTTGAAAGATACTTTTGGTACTTGATTCTTCACACCAAAATCGGTGATAATGCGTACAAGCATTACTAAAAGATATTGAAACTTAAAAATTGAACCAAATAATAAATTAGATACAAATAATATCATATCAGATCCAAATAAGTTCATATCATATCGAAGAGTGTTCTCCACCAAGATGGTATATGCACAGTTTTCTCCTTCTTCAAAATTATGAGTATTGGTGCATGCAATCATGTAGGAAATTCCTGGAATCTATAGATAAATAAGAGTGAATGGATCACTCCTAAAATATGATATTATTTCCAAAATATTGAAAGTATTACTTTCCTTCACACCAGAACCAACATTAGAGGGAGAGAAATCGAATTTCTCTTCACTTTCTGAAGCAATCACTAGCAAATTTTGCATAGAATTTAAAGGAGAATCGCTAGAGAATGTTTGCATAAAACAGGAGGAGAGTTTTTATTCAATATCATATATTTATGGAGGAGAGTTTTTAATCAATATCATATATTTGAATTCCTTCTTCTGGTTCAGTCATATGAGAATATGAGATATCATATATCTCATAAACTTCTGGAGCAGCAGGAGGAGGAGTCACTGCAAGGAGACTTTCTTCAATTCAAATTGATTGTGTGGAATATTTTGCTTCTTCTTCATATGAAGCAAATTCATTAGAGAGAGTACAATCCAATAATTTTGAATAAATAACTCTTGTGATGATGGGCATTCTCTATCGATTTCTATAATGATCCTCATTGTGCTTTCCAAAGGTTCTATCTAGTTCTGTCCATATATCCTTTGGGTATTAAGAAGAATAAACAAGGTAGTGAAATCTTGGAGAAAAGGACCCACATATTGTTCCAAAATCTCTATCACAGTCATTTAGCCATTAATTCTCATCTTTATAAGACTCTTTACCAATCCCAATAGATACATGATATATATCTTGTCTCTTTATAGATGAAATCATATTCAACTTCCATTTTGAATATCTTATGGATGGAGTAAGAAGAGGACATGATCATCTCAAATCCATATGAAGTTGTACCCGGATTTACACAGAACAAACAAAATAAGGTAAAAAACACTGCAGTTTTGGATTATTGATCACACTTGGCTTAGCTAATCAAGCAAGCTTGATCAACAATGTTATTTTGTCCATGAATTATGTGGTAAAATCTATGCTTTTGGTGCAAAGTTGGAATGATTTTTAGCAATTTTACTCAAATTTATATATCTCACAAGAAACATGTAGAAGAATTTCCTTGTGCTTCCATGGATCTGATACAATATAAAATTGGATTCATAGCAATCTAAGAAACAAGAAAAAAGCTTACAATTGATTTCACATATCACTTTTACTCATAAATGACATGTAACAGTGCAATAAGGAGTTGCAACTGTATATTTGCTCATCATTAACATAAGTAGTGATATAATGTAATACAATGGAATAAAGAGCCATGAAATTCAAATCTCATATATGTCATTCAAATTTATTACATGAGAGTGTCTTACTTGTGAGTTAAACACCACTTGGCACATCAGTTAACCACTTAACTCCAACTTAATTGACATGAACTGACTCGAAGGCAGTTTAGACTAAGTCTAATTGAATAGAGCTCAACTACATGCCAACAAGTAGGTGAGGGCACCAATATGACTTCAATTATGTGATTTGAACTGAACTGCACTGAACCGAGTCAGCAAAAGTAGGCGGAGGTGCCTTGAATCACTCCAAGTAACTGGAATTAACCCAAAATAGGGTAATTGATGAGGAAGTCACCTTGGCATATCCAGTTTAAATGCAAGGTAGGTGAAACAACCTTCATTTAACTGAATGAGGATCACATGTCATGGGGATTAACCCATATTTTCTCCTTGATTCAAGTAGGAGGCTCAGTTAGTCTCCCCGATTGAAAGAGAAAACTCAGTCAGGCTCCATAACTGAAGGAGGATGATCCAGTTTATGAGTGAGTCACATATTCGATTCAATAACTTAGGATAAGGGGTAAATTAGGCTGAATAAGACAAACAATGACGTGTGGTTGGATAATGATTCCAACACATGGAAAACCTACCCATTCAACCAATAAATCCGAGGAATATTATCATCGTAAAAAGAACAACAATCCAAAGGAAGAGGGAAGAGAAGAACACACACTTGATATGCCAACAAGAGAATATTACAGCATTTCCAGTGATAATTCACTTTCTCCTTACAGAAAGAGGCATAAAAATTATGACAACCTTCAATAAAAATTTCAAAAGATAAAATCCCCAACCTATGAAGGAGAGATGAATACAGGGTAGAAGGATGAAGAATGGATCCTAGGTATGAGAAAATACTTCCGAGTACACAACTACTCTAGTGAGATGAAATACCAGCTAGCCATTTATAATTTAAATAGAAAAGAATCTAGATAGTGGAGATACCTAAAGCATACCAAAAAGGATGAAGTAAAATAAGTCATATGGAGTAATTTTCGCTGAATATTTCAGGAGAAATACATGTCTGAGAGATTCTTTAACATGAAAGTAGAATAATTTCATGAGTTAGGTATGGAACCATGACCATGGATACTTTATGAATATATTATTTGATTTGCTACACTATGTACCTTACATAAAATATGAAAAGGTGAAGATACAATAGGTTTTTGGGTGCCTTCCTCCAAAATTTTGAGAGAGAATCGAGTTCTACATAGCCAAAACTTTGGAAACTACCTTACACAAATCTAGGATTTGTTATCAGCATGAAAAGCTAAAGGAAGAAAACATAAACAAAAGTCTAGACAGGTCTAAGACCATCTTGGACAGCTGAAAACTTGGTTTTAAACTACTGCCTTATAGAAAAATGAACACTAGTTTTTTGGCTAACAGAAACTTCAACAAGATAGGTGCGAGGACAAAAGTTCCTGCACCAAATACTAATAGACCAGCAGCAAACAGAGGAGCTAAGGAGCCCCAGCTACATGTTAACTTTTGGAAATTCCAAGGACCACATTATGCCAGATATTGTCCAAACAATACTAACTACAAGAAGACCCAACAACAGAAGACATGGCTAGCACACCGAGGATCTATGCAGCACTTGATGGCTAACAAGTAGACCATCAGGCCACTATGGTCAAAATAGAAGGTAAGGTTTCAAGCACTTCTATTTCAATTTTGATTGGTCCCGATGCTTACCAGAGATATTTATCACCCAATATTGTTGATGAGTGTAAACTAAACAAATTAAATCACGATAAACCATAGCTTGTACAATTAGCCACTGGTACAAAAAGAAAGGTTTCAGAACTAGTGAGAGATTGCAAGGTAAACTTGAAGGGTTTTTTGGATAAGATAGATCTAAATATCTTACCCTTAGGATCATAAGATGTACTTATTAGCAAGGACTGGTTGGAAGAACACCATTTCATTCTGGATTGTCTAAACAAGTCAATCTTGTGCACAGATATCCAAGGGAATCAAACAAAGATTTAACACATACCCAAGAATGTTTCTGTTAGAGAGATATCTTTATTATAGGAAAAGAAGTGTCTTAGGAAGGGTTGAAAACTTTTTGCAATAAACATCCAAGATGTAGAAGCTAAGAGAGAACAACAAATTGATGAATTTTTTGTTCTCTTGGACTTTAAGGATGTATTTCGCAAGGAAATACCATGATAACCACCAAAACATAACTTTTATTTTTATATAGAACTGACCCCAGGGTCAGTATCGGCTTTTAAAGCCCCATACCACATGAGTGCACCAAAATTGGTGGAGCTCAAGTTACAATTATAAGAGTTGATTGAGAAGGTTTATATCCAACCTAGTGTGTTCACTTAGGGAGAACCTATATTTTTCATAAAGAAGAAGGATGATATGATTCGAATGTGAGTCGATTACCTCCAACTTAACAATATGACCATCAAAAACCATTACCCACTCCCTAGGATCAATGACTTCTTTGATCAAGTCAAAGGATAAAAGATATTTTTGAAGATCGATTTGCGGTTAGGATACCATTAGGTACAGATCCGCGATGAAGATATACATAAAATGACCTTTTCAAATAGATACAGTCATTCTAAGTTTGTAGTAATTCTTTTTGGTTTAACCAATATGCCGTCAAATTTTATGTGCATGATGAACAGTATCTTCAGTAAATATCTAGATAAGTGTGTACTAGTCTTTGTAGATGACATACTAGTTTACTTGAAGAGTAAAGAAGAACATGATGATGATCTCCACATATTACTATGGGTGTTATGGGAACACCAACTTTATGCTAAGTTTAGAAAATGTGATTTTTACAAACCACATATACATACCTAGATCACATCATTTCCAGGAAGGGGATAACCGTCGACCCAAAAAATATTAAAGTCGTAGAAGATTGTCCTACACCTACCTGTGTCACAGACATTAGTTCCTTTTTGGGACTAGGAGGTTACTATCAAAAGTTCATTGAGAAATTTCATGATTTTTGTACCATGACCACCTTACAAAAGAAGGCAACCAAGTTTAATCCTGATGATGAACTCGATATGAAAATGATGATATCTCACTTGAGGTAGGTGTTATAAGAAGATGGTTGAGAAATTAGTGGGTGAGGTGTCCTCTAAGATCCTAGGATGAGGGATATCGAGCTCAACCATCCCACAACAATAGGGATAAGGCAGTACACAAGCCTTATCATCTAGAATCCTCAAGAAACTTCTCTTTTTACCTTTTTACCCAAGGTACCACGCTTCTCCTTCTATCACAGATTGGTTCTTGTAATAACCATCTATGGACCAAGGGCAATGGGAAGTGGCACCACTTGTGGACAATCGATGAAAGGTGGTATGAGTAGGGGTACTGCTCCTGGATAAAGGGGCATGCATAGTGCTCAGAATTTGTATGGCAGATTGATAAAAAACCATTTAGTTTCCACACCAGAAGTTGGGATTCAGGGCAAGCAAGTATGTCAAATGTCTTATCACATGATGGTGATAGGATTTTGGTATAACACAAAAAGTATGCTTACATTGCATTGTCTTCAGAAGAGGCCAAGTACAGGGGAGTAGTGAATGCTTGCATCCAAGTTGTTTGGTTGCAAGGAATTCTTTCAGAGTTTGATATTGGTAGTAATTTGTCCATAGTCATATTTTTTCACAATAAAAGTGCTATTAATATCTCCACAGATCTAATTACCAAGCAGAGGACCAAACAGGTTGAGATACACATGCACTACATCAGGGAGTTGGTGCACGACAGGACCATTGTTCTGCAATACTGCCCTACATATGAGTAGATTGCAGGCATCTTCACCAATATATTTTCTAAGAAAAAGTTCAATTACCTGTGTTCACTATTGGGGGTGATTTTATCAGGGTGATTGGTTAATTCTTCAGTGTTTAGCTTGAGGGGAAGGGGGGGTTCCCACTGGGTTTTCCCTCTTTCCTCAGTTAGATTTATTTTGAGCATTGTTAGAGTTACAGAGTCTGTACAGGGTGACCTATGGACTTTGTTGTCGGGGCCATAGAATTTCATGAATTTTATTTTGACTCCTCGTGAGTATAGATTAATGGGGGGTGTTGGAGTCATTATCCGACTTACACACTTTATTTGGTCAAGTTTGGCCTAATTACCCACAATCCTAAGTTTAATTGACTTAATTGGCATCAACTGAGCACACCATGGCATCAACATGAGAACACCCACATCTTCCTTCAATCAAGGAGGCCAACTAAGCCTTCTCCTTCAATTGGGGAGGCTAATTGGGATTCCTCCTTCAAACAGGGAGAAATTCTGGGGTGATCTGAGTGTCATAAGTGCACCTAATTGGTAACTGATTGTTTTTTCACCTAATAATCAATTAAGCTAAGTTTTAAAGGCACTTCCATCATGAAATTTTTTATTTTGGGCTGATTGGGATGAACTAATGCGTCTCCAACCACCTTGATGACTAGTATCACTTCAGTTAAATTCATCCTAGATACCTACAATTAGTGATGCGCTACCACCTACTATTTGGCATGCAGTGACATGTGTCTGAGTTACATTCAGTTAGACTCAGTCATCTATTGCACTCCAATTCGGTTAGGACTTAGTGTGAGTTAATCATGGCTAGATTAGTGGTTAACTAAGTGTGTCTAGTGTTGCTGACATTCAATTAAGCTACACCCATACATGCAATTTGAATGACCTCCTAGTGAATTCAAATTAGATTTTCATTCATATATTTTTCATGACATTTTATTGTATCGTTCATTCTATTATTGATTAGACAGAGCTGCAACCTTCTATTGCAATACCGTTACATCATTTCATATCTAATTTGCCTTGAATGTCTTGTGAGTATGTGCTTTGTCTCAACATTGTTGTGACAAATTGTTCTGACATAATTAATACTTAACACCTGAACCAAATATTATCAGATCAGAAAATAAATACGATCAAAATAGGTTCATATCAGATCCAAAACTATGCTCCACGGAGATGGTAGATGTACAATTTTCTCCTTCTTCAAAATTATGATTTTTAGTTCATGGAATACTGTAGGAAATTGATAGAAGCTGAAGATCAATGAGAGTGAATGGATCACTCCTACAATATGTAATTATTTCCAAAATATCCAAACATTTACAAACATAATATCAGCAAACTCATGAGAGAAAACTAACATCAAATCCCTAGCATAAATTTTGAAAGACATTTTTAGTACTTGATTCTTCACACCAAGATTGATGAGACAACTACAAGCATTAATGAAATATATTGAATGCTAGAACAAACTAATATCAGGTCAGATCCAAATTATATCATATCAGATCCAAATAGGTTCATATCATATCCAAGAGTGTGCTCCGCCGAGATGGTAAATGCACAGTTTATCCTTCTTCAAAAGCCTGAGTATCGATGCATGCAATCATGTAGGAATTTGTTGGAAGCTCTAGATCACTGAAATTGAATGGATAAATCCTAAAATTTGATATTATTTCCAAAATATCCAAACAATTACTTATCTTCACACCAACAACATCATTAGAAACGGAGAAATCAAATTCCTCTCCCTTTCATGGAGCAATCACCAGTAAAGTATGCACATAATTTATAATAGAAGAATCACTGGAGAATTTTTGCATAGAATGGAAGGACATATTTTATTTAATAATAGATATCTGAATTTATTCTTCTAGATCAACCATATAATAATATGAGATATTAGATATCTCATAAACTTTCAGAGTAGCAGGAGAAGGAGTCACTCCGAGGAGACTTTCTTCAATTCGAAATGACTGTGTGGAAGATTCTACTTCTTCTTCATCTTGAAAAACTTCATCAGATAGAGTAGTGGCCTATAATTTTGAATAAAGAAATCTTGGCGTTTTGAATGTTCTCTCCAAATTTCTATAATGATCCTGATCGTGCTTGCCAAATATTCTATCCAGTTTTTTCTAGAGTTCCTTTGGGTATTCTGCAAAATCAATAAGATAGGGAAAACTTGGAGAAAATGCCTCACATATTGTTCCATAAGCTCTATCACCGTCATTTATCCAGTCATTCTTATATTCATAAGACTCTTTACCAATTCCAATAGATACCTCATAGAGACCTTGTCTCCTTAGAGATGAAATCATCTCCAACTTCCATTCTGAATATCTTGTGGATGGAGTAAGAAGAGGAATTGATAATATCAAATTGATATGAAGTTGAGCCTACAAAATATAATTGCAAAGCCAAAAATATTCGAACTATGTTAGAATCATTCCTTCCCTCTCGACATGAACATGTTTTTCAGGTCCATCACGCCCGCACCACCACTCGAAAAAAAGTCACAGGAACCAAGGCACTCTTTGTGGGAATTCTATGGAAACCCAACTGCTTTTGATGTTGAATGGAGAGAGACAAACATGAAGTCTACTTGAGATGGATCTGATACCATGTAAGGTTTTTCATTACCCCAAAACTTGCATATGTTGATGAACATTTGAAACCCAACAGAAGTCCCTATCTCTAGGCATGGTAGCTAGACCACATTTTTATATTCATATAGGTGTGGAAGCTATACCATGAGGAGTTTTTATCGATACTCCAACACCCCACCTCCATCATAGCTCAGGGGAATTGAACCTGATACCTATGATTTGATACCACGTTTTGATTTAGATGTTCACATGCGCAGTTTGGGGATGTTGTTGCACATAAGAACCAAGATACTGTGGAAATTGAACCCAAGAGATAGAACAATTACACTCACAAAATTGCTAATCAAACATGCAAAAGTCACACCAAAGGAGACTGAAATTGGAGCATAACACTAATATGTATTAAATAAGTGTACAATAGCCAAACTTATGAAGTAATAGGATGCTGCAATATATAATTACATGAGATATTCAAATGCATAAGGATGCCATTCAAAATTGTCAAAAAGCAAGCTTACTAAATCTAGTCAAATCACCCATAGGTGCATAAAGCAATTTCCAAACATACCAAGATGCTCACAAATTGGCTAAGTCAAGTAGGAAAGATAATGAGGGATGGAAAGACAACTTATACATGCTTTTATTAGGAGAAAAGGAGGGAGGATGATGTGCGCAAAAAACAAGTCAATTACACCTAGTCTAGCTTTTCCTTTTTCCTTAAATCTGAATAAAACATGTATCTTTTCAGAAAATGCAGATATGCACTTTGGAGGATCTGGAATAAAGAAGACATGCTAAATTTGGTTTCTAGGATGTTTCCCAAGTGCTCCATGACTCGGTTTTAGCATGTGTTGACTTCTAGAACATGTAGAAGGCAACTAGCATATAATGGAATATAGGAAACTAGGTAATAAGACAAAAATAATTAAAATTAATGTCTAAGGTAGGTAACTATGGGTTGATTATTCTAACACCCCCCCTTAAGCCTGACTTTATGATTAAATATCAGAAAACTATAGGGCCTAGAAACAAGGTTTAGTCACCCTTTACATAGTTCTTGTTCATACAATCAAGGAAAGAGACAAAAACCTAGTGGGAAAATCCTCTTTTAAACATGGACAAGAAAAACAAAAATTTTGGAAATATTTTCATCAATCATGCTTCACAGCATGATCAGAAATCCCCAGCAGTGATTTAGATTGCTGAGGTTATTCTCACAAAAAAAATTAGTGAATATGTCTGCTACTTGTTCTGAAGATGCACAGAAGAGTAGATCAATGGTGCCATCATGCACAAGCTGTTTGATGTAATGCATATTGATCTCAATGTGCTTGGTGCATTTTCTCTAAACTGGATCATTGTAGATTCAAATGGTGCTCTGATTATCACAGTAGATAATAGTTGAAAACTATGATTCGAAACCACATTCTTCAAGTATTCCCTGCAACCACAAACATTGAGTTGTTGCATTTACAACTCCTCTATACTCTGCTTCTGTAGATGAGAGTGCTATTGCACTCTGCTTCTTGCTTGAACAGTTGATTGGTCCTTCTGCAGGAATGAACACATATTCTGATGTATACTTTTGATGACCTTTATTTCAACATCATCAGGAAGGAAGATGACCTTGTTTGGAGACCCGGTATGATTCATCCGATACACTGATAAGAGATTAGAGGAAAGACCTAGAAATACAACACATTATTGAACTTACCATGGTCAAGATCAATCCTTCCCTTCCCCAAAATGTCTGTGAGAGAGTCATCTCCCAAAACTATTTGCAGACCTTTCAACATGTCAAGAGAGGAGAATATCTCTTTTGTTGAAACCATATGTCTAGAAGCTCCAGAGTCTATGATGAATCTAGGTGAGCTTGATGTGCTAGCAACCAAGGCATGTACTCTCTCTTTGTCCTCATAATTTGATCCTCCTTACCTCTTGTTTGAGTAATCAGGAAGGGAGATGTTATTCTTCTCCAGGAGTTGGGTCCACATGTCAATTTTATTTTTCATACAAGAGCTCTCAAGATGATATCCCTTACTGTAGTATGAGCACTTTCTCATTTCCCCTTTGTTCTTCTTCTTCTGAGACTTCTTCTTGGAACCTTGGGGCTCCTCTTGAGACTTGTTGTTGTCTCTCTTTTTCTTAGGTGTATTTTTATCTTTTTTCTTTATTTTTGAATCCACCTTTGAATCTCTAGCATCCAAAGCTTGGTCTTTGGAAGGTTTGATGGTTCCCATTATTACCAACTTATCTTGCTCCTGTGTGATGGATTCCATGAACTCTACAAGCTTACGCATCTTCCAGGCTCAAGCTGTTAACTTGGTGGCATGGAAGGTTGAAAAAAACATTGAATAGTCAGTACCAAGCTTAGAAAGTATGGCCAAAACTAGTTTCTCTTCCTTCTTTTTGATCCCACATTGTTTCAATTGCAAAACAAGGGCCTTAAACTTGGAAAAGTAGAGTTGCAATGACTCGAAACTACTAGGACTCAAGGAGATCAGCTCATTCTTGATTTGATGTCCTCTCATATTGTATGTATTTCCAAAAATCTCTTATATATTCTCCCACACTTCATTAGGTGATGTCAATCCATCAAGAGGGAAGAGGAGGTCTCTTGAAATGCTCAGACACAAAAGACGATAGGCCTCGTCCCTCCTGTTGTGCCATTTAATTTTCTCTGTAGCTACATTGGCCTCTCCTTCTCTTGCCATAGTTACCCTATAGAGACATTTAACTATAAAAAATATCTTCATATCAGCTTGCCACTCAAATAAATTTAATGGAGTCAAGATAATCTTCTGAGTATGGTCCATAGCTCAGAAACTGTGCCCTCCAGTTAGCAGAATGCGCTACCAGTAAAGATGTCAAACTTGAAATAGAAATAAAAAAGGAGATAAATTGGTCTACAAATTCTTTGATACCATGTGGAAATTGAGCCCAAGAGATATAACAATTACACTCACAAAATTGCTAATCAAACATGCAAAATTCACACCAAAGGAGACTGAAATTGGAGCATAACACTGATCTGTATTCAAAAAGTATACAATAGCCAACCTTATGAAGTAATAGGATGCTGTAATATATAATTACATGAGATATTTGAATGCATAAGGATTCCATTCTAAATGGTCAAAAAGCATGCTTACTAAATCTAGTCAAATCCCCCATAGGTGCATAATGCAGTTTCCAAATCTACCAAAATCCTCATGAATAGTCAAGTAGGGAATATAATGAGGGATGTAAAGAAAAATCATACATGATTTTATTAGGAGAAAAGGAGGGGGGATGAGGTGGGAAAAAAACAAGTCAACTACACCTAGTCTAGCTTTTCCTTTTGCCTTAAATCTCAATAAAATAGGCAACTTTTTAGAAAAAGTAGATATGCACTTTGGAGGATCTGGAATAAAGAAGACATGCTAAGTTTGGTTTCTAGGATGTTTCCCAAGCGCTCCATGAATCATTTTTAGCATGTGTTGACTTCTAGGACTTGTACAAGGCAACTGGCATAGAACGGAATCTAGGAAGCTATGTAATAGGACAAAAATAACTAAAATTAATGTCTAAGGTAGGTAACTATGGGTTTATTATTCTAACAGATGCTTCATTTGTTGTTACATAGTGC
>LPNX011167507.1:12478-47188 GCA_001517045.1 Pseudotsuga menziesii | reverse complement strand
ATTTTTGCAAAGTTTTATTCAAAACTTGTTTTCCTAATTGACTGGTTATTTAGAGGTGGGGGGTGATTCCCATGAGGTTTTCCCCTATTACCTTAGTTTATTAAGTGCTGAAAATTGCAGCAAAATTTTTGCAAAGTTTTATTCAAAACTTGTTTTCCTAATTGACTGGTTATTTAGAGGTGGGGGGTGATTCCCATGAGGTTTTCCCCTATTACCTTAGTTTATTAAGCAACATTTTTTTATCTTTTAGATTGTATATGGTTAACTTTTGGCCATTTTTCCAGTTCCCACAGTTATCCAAGTTAGGTTTCATGGGGTCTGTTAGGATTTATAATCCTCCCTTGTCCAAACTGTCTATTAGATTATATTTTCGTAACTTAGGAGTCATTTAGTTATTATTGGGTCCACTAGTACCATTAGATGCACTTGGCCTAATGGGACCACATGTACCAGTGACTAGAGTGTGAGGAACACTGATAGAGGCCAACTAGAACCAACTACACCTTTGTGCACCAGTTTAGGCACCTCCTAGACCAATCCCTACATTTTAGGAGCCACTGGGAGTGTCGAAACCAACCTCCTTAAGTTTTTGGAAGTTGGTGACTAATCAAGATTAGTTATGATATAGTTAGATTCATTTAGATATCCTCCAATTTAGTTAGTTCCTAAGAAACAAGACACAAAATTACAATAGATTTCATAGCTCAATTTTACTCAGGAATGACATGAAACAGTGCAATAACAAGTTGGAGTTGTATATTTTCTTATCATTAATAGAAGAAGTGATACAATTGCATATAATGGCATAAAGAGCAATGCAATTCAAATTCTGGATAGGTCATTCAAATTGATTACATGAGAGTGGATTAATTTTCAGTTAAACACCACTGAGCACATCAGTTAACCACTTAACCCCAACTTAATTGACTCTATCTGACTCAGAGGAAGTTTAGACTGATTATAATTGAATAGAACTCAATTGCATGCAAACAAGTATGTGAGGGTGCCAATATGACTTCAGTTTAGTGAGTTGAATTGAATTTCACTAAATCGATTCACCAAAAGTAGTTGGATGCACCTTTAATCACTCCAGTTAATTTAAATTAACCCAAAATAGGCTAATTCATGAGGAAGGCGCCTTTGCTGCTCCAGTTTAACTGAAAGTCAGGTGAAACAACCTTTAGTTAAATGATTGAGGCACATATGTCATCCAGAACAACCCATATTTTCTTCTTGATTGAGGGAGGAGGCTTGGTTACACAACATTCTACCCTCTATAATGTATCCTATTTAACAAAAAGTGAAAATATTCTTGAAATCTTTCGTATTTTGGGCATAACTTTTGGCTCATCACTCGAAATGAGGAGTACACTAAACCATTGGAAAGGTATTGAAATTATCTACATTTTTTTGTTGTGAGTTTTCCTAATTCCTTACTATTTTTCCTGGGAGGTCATTTTAGTAACAAATCAACTTTTAAAATATGCTCTTAAAAAAACATATTTTAAAAGATGCTTTGTTACTACAATGCCCACCTCGGAAAAATGGTAAGGAATTAGGAAAAATGTAAAAAAATCAAAGTTGTAGATAATTTCAATTCCATTATAATGGTCCAAAGTCTACCTAACTTCGAGTTACAAGAGAAACGTTATGCCCAAAATACAAAAGATTCCTAGAATATTCTGGTCTTTTTTCAAATAGGATACATTTTGGGAAAAATAAAACCTTATGTAGTCTCCCCGATTGAAGGAGAAGACTCTGTTAGGCCCCCTGATTGTAGGAGGATCATCCAATTGATGATGCAGTCACATATTCGATTCAATAAATTAGGATAAGTGGTAAACTAGGCCAAATAAGAAAAATATTGATGTGTGGTTGGATAATGACTCCAACACCCTGTCTTAAGCTAAACTCATGTGGAGGAGTAAAACAAGATAGGGCCCCGAAAACAAAGGCAAGAGGTCACATTTTACAAATAAATCTAAAAGCATAAAAAATATTCTTAATAAACGTAGGAAATTGGTAAAAACCTCATGGGAAACCACACCCCCTCAAGATAAGCAGTGAATCAGGAAAACAAGTTTTCAATAAAACTTTATGAAAATTTTGTTGCAATTTGCAGCACTATGCAGCAGCAAATGAAATATCTTGTATCTTCTGTGAAGTGGCATCCTGTGACTGTGCATGTAAACCTTTGAATCCAAATGAAATTATTATTTATAGAGAAATATTCCTCTTTGGAAGAAGAGGAATATGCTCAATTGAATCATAAATATAGACAACTTCTAGATGAAAACTGGGCCCATGTAGAGAAACTGAAATCAAATGACAAGAGAGAAAAAGGGATTGATAATTTGAACCATGTGAGGAAAACCCAAGAAAATGATATATTGTAGCCTTTAACATCGAACCATGTGAGGTATAATCAGCTCCAAGTGTATGAGCATATGTCCAAGCAGATGTAGAATGTCTCCACCTTTACTAATTCTGTGAGGAGATGAGCATGTGATCAAATACAAAGGTAGAGAATCCATGGGACTGTGGAGAGTAAATGATTGAGATCCATAATATGATATAGCTTTATAAATGACCAATGATTCACACAATATAATATCAAAAAAATCATAAGAGGAAACTGTCATTAAATCACCAACAATAATTTTGAAAGAGACTTTTGGTACTTGATTCTTCACACCAAAATTGGTGAGAACGCGTACAAGCATTACTAAAAGATATTGAAACTTAAAAATTGAACCAAATAATAAATTAGATACAAATAATAGCATATCAGATCCAAATAAGTTCATATAATATCCAAGAGTGTTCTCCACCAAGATTGTATATGCACAATTTTCTCCTTCTTCAAAATTATGAGTATTGGTGCATGCAATCATGTAGGAAATTCCTGGAAGCTCTAGATCAATAAGAGTGAATGGGTCACTCCTAAAATATGATATTATTTCATAAATAATGAAAGTATTACTTTCCTTTACACCAGAAGCAACATTAGAGGGAGAGAAATAGAATTCCTCTTCACTTTCTGAAGCAATCACTAGCAAATTTTGCACAAAATTTAAAGGAGAATCATTGGAGAATGTTTAAATAGAACGGGAGGAGTGTTTTTCTTCAATATTAGATATTTGAATTCCTTCTTCTAGTTTAATCATATGAGAATATGAGATATCATATATCTCATAAACTTTCGGAGCAGCAGGAGGAGGAGTCACTGCAAGGAGACTTTCTTCAATTCGAATTGACTGTGTGGAATATTCTGCTTCTTCTTCATCTTAAGCAAATTCATTGGAGAGAGTACAGTCCAATAATTTTGAATAAATAAATCTTGTGGTGATGGGTGTTCTCTCTCAATTTCTATAATGATCCTCATTGTTCTTTCCGAAGGTTTGTGCTTTCCAAAGGTTCTATCTAGTTCTGTCCATATATCCTTTGGGTATTAAGTAGAGTAAACAAGGTAGTGAAAGCTTGGAGAAAAGGACCCACATATTGTTCCAAAATATCTATCACCGTCATTTAGCCATTAATTCTCATCTTTATAAGACTCTTTACCAATACCAATAGATACATGATATATATATTGTCTCTTTAGAGATGAAATCATATTCAACTTCCATTTTGAATATCTTATGGATGGAATAAGAAGAGGAACTGATCATCTCAAATCCATACAAAGTTGTACCCGCAATTATACAGAACAAACAAAATAAGGTAAAAAATGCTGCACTTTTGGATTATTGATCACACTTGGCTTAGCTAATCAAGCAAGCTTGATCAACAATGTTATTTTGTCTAGGAATTATGTGGTAAAATCTATGCTTTTGGTGTAGAGTTGGAATGATTTTTAGCAATTTTGCTCAAATTTATTCATATATCCAGCAAGAAACATGTAGAAGAATTTCGTTGTGCTTCCATGGATCTATTAAAATATAAAATTGGATTCATATCAATCTAAGAAACAAGACAAAAACTTACAATCGATTTCATAGATCACTTTTACTCATAAATGACATGTAACAGTGCAATAAGGAGTTGCAACTATATATTTGCTCATCATTAACATAAGTAGTGATACAATGTAATACAATGGAATAAATAGCCATGAAATTCGAATCTCGAATATGTCATTCAAATTTATTACATGAGAGTTTCTTACTTATGAGTTAAACACCACTTGGCACATCAGTTAACCACTTAACTCCAACTTAATTGACATGAACTGACTCGGAGGCAGTTTAGACTGAGTCTAATTGAATAGAGCTCAACTACATGCCAACAAGTAGGTGAGGGCACCAATATAACTTCAGTTATGTGATTTGAACTGAACTGCACGGAACGAAGTCACCAAAAGTAGGTAGAGGTTCCTTTAATCACTCCAATTAATTGGAATTAACCCAAAATAGGGTAATTGATGAGGAAGTTGCCTTTGCATCTCCAGTTTAAATAAAGGGTAGGTGAAACAACCTTCATTTAACTGAATGAGGATCACATGTCATGGGGATTAACCCATATTTTATCCTTGATTCAAGCAGGAGGCTCAGTTAGTCTCCCCGATTGAAGGAGAAAACTCAGTCAGGCTCCATGACTGAAGGAGGATTGTCCAGTTGATGATTTTGTCACATATTCGATTCAATAACTTAGGATAAGTGGTAAATTAGGCCAAATAAGACAAACAATGATGTGTGATTGGATAATGACTCCAACACATGGAAAACCTACCCATTCAACCAATAAATTCAAGGAATATTATCATCATAAAAGGAACAACAATCCAAAGGAAGAGGGAAGAGAAGAACACACACCTGATATGCCAAAAAGAGAATATTGCAGTATTTCAAGTGACAATTCACTTTATCCTCATAGAAAGAGGAAAAAAAAGTATGACAACCTCCAATAAACATTTCAAAAGATAAAATCCCCAACCTATGAAGGAGAGATGAATACGAGGGAGAAGGAT
Organism: Pseudotsuga menziesii; assembly: GCA_001517045.1. NCBI lineage: Eukaryota > Viridiplantae > Streptophyta > Pinopsida > Pinales > Pinaceae > Pseudotsuga > Pseudotsuga menziesii. Next base: position 42,219 of record LPNX011167507.1, on the reverse strand, counting down.
GAAGAATGGATCCTAGGTATGAGAAAATACTTTCAAGTACACAACTACTCTAGTGAGATGAAATACCAGCTAGCCATTTATAATTAAATAGAAAAGCATCTAGATGGTGGAGATACCTAAAAAATACCAAAGAGGATGAAGTAAATAAATCATATGGAGTAATTTTCGTTGAATATTTCAGGAGAAATACATGTGTGAGAGATTCTTTGACATTAAAGTAGAATAATTTCATGAGTTAGGGATGGAACCATGACCATGGATACATTTATCAATAGATTATTTGATTTGTTACACTATGTACCTTACATAAAGGATGAAAAGGTGAAGATATAATAGGTTTTTGGGTGCCTTTGTCCTAAATTTCGAGAGAGAATCGAGTTTTACATAGCCAAAAATTTGGAAAATACCTTAGACAAAGCTAGGATTTGTTATGAGCATGAAAATATAAGGGAAGAAAACATAAACAAAAGTCTAGACAGGTCTAAGACCATCTCAGACAATCGAAATCCTGGTTTTAAACTACTGCCTTACAGAAAAAAGAACACCAGTTTTTCGGCTAACAGAAACTTCAACAAGATAGGTGCAAGGCCAAATGTTCCTACACCAAATACTAATAGACCAACAGCAAACAGAGGAGCTAAGGATTCCCAAATACATGTTAACTGTTGGAAACTCCAAGGACCCCATTATGCCAGATATTGTCCAAACAATACTAACTACAAGAAGACCCAATGACATAAAACATGGCTAGCACACCGAGGATCTATGCAGCATTTGATGGCTGACAAGCAGATCATCAGGCCACTATGGTCGAAATAGAAGGTAAGGTTTCAAACACTTCTATTTCAATTTTGATTGGTCTTGGTGCTTTCCAGAGCTATTTATCACCCAATATTGTTGATGAGTGTAAACTGAACAAATTAAAACACGATAAACCATAGCTTGTACAATTAGCCACTGGTACAAAAAGAAAGGTTTCAGAACTAGTGAGAGATTGTGAGGTAAACTTGAAGGGGTTTTTGGCTAAGATAGATCTAAATATCTTACCCTTAGGATCATACGATGTACTTATTAGCAAGGACTGGTTGGAAGAACACCATGTCATTCTGGATTGTCTAAACAAGTCAATCTTGTGCACAGATATCCAAGGGAATCAAACAAAGATTCAACGCATACCCAAGAATGTTTCCGTTAGAGAGATATCTTTCTTACAGGAAAATAAGTGTCTTAGGAAGGGTTGAAAATGTTTTGCAATAAACATCCAATATGTAGAAGCTGAGAGAGAACAAAAAATTGATGAATTTTTTGTTCTCTTGGACTTTAAGGATGTATTTCCCAAGGAAATACCATGATAACCACCAAAACATAACTTTGATTTTTATATAGAACTGACCCCAGGGTCAGTACGGGCTTCCAAAGCCCCATACCACATGAGTGCACTGGAATTGGTGGAGCTCAAGTTATAATTATAGGAGTTGATTGAGAAGGTTTATATCCAACCTAGTGTGTCCCCTTAGGGAAGAACCTATATTTTTCATAAAGAAGAAGGATGATATGATTTTAATGTGCATCGATTACCTCCAACTTAACAATATGACTATCAAGAACCATTACCCACTCCCTAGGATCAATGACTTCTTTGATCAAGTCAAAGGATAAAAGATATTTTCAAAGATCGATCTGCGGTCAGGATACCATTAGGTATGGATCCGCGATGAAGATAAACATAAAATGACCTTTCGAACTCGATAGAGTCATTCTGAGTTTGTAGTAATTCCTTTTGGGTTAACCAATACACTGTCAAATTTTATGTGCATGATGAACAATATCTTCAGTAAATATCTAGATAAGTTTGTACTAGTCTTTGTAGATGACATACTAGTTTACTTGAAGAGTAAAGAAGAACACGATGAGGATCTCCGTATAGTACTACGGGTGTTATGGGAACAACAACTTTACACTAAGTTTAGAAAATATGATTTTTACAAACCACATATACATACCTAGGTCACATCATTTCCAAGAAGGGGATAACTATTGAACCAGAAAATATTAAAGTCGTAGAATATTGTCTTACACCTACCTGTGTCACAGACATTAGGTCCTTTTTGGGACTAGGAGGTTACTATCAAAAGTTCATTGAGAAATTTCATGATTTTTTGTACCATGACCACCTTACAAAAGAAGGAAACCAAGTTTAATACTGATGATGAACTCGATATGACAATGATGATATCTAATGTGAGGTAGGTGTTATAAGAAGATGGCCAGTCATTGAGAGGATGCCCTGGGGTGACGTTACACAATCCAAAGTTGTAGAGGTAGGAATATCTGTTGCGTAAGGTAATGGGAACTAGAGCTAATATGTAGTGTACCTAGGATATAAGGGAGATTTTGATTGAGAATGCTTCACTAGTGGAAATTGAAGAAGAATTTGAAAGTATGTGGGATATTTCATCCAAGATGGAATTTCCTAGCAAGGTTGTCCTTGGCTATATTTATCCCAGTCGGTATGAGTCGCATACCAAGAAACTAATGAGAAATGAAAAAGGGTCTAGAGTTCTTTCCCCACTTGAATAAGTCTCTAGGAACAGGGACCGGGATCGACTTTAGATAGCCCGGGCTGATCTTGGATGCAAGGAATGATAAGGATGTGGAAGCTAGAATGGATTCCAAGGTTGCCCAATAGTTTCCATGTAAGCGGGGAGCCAACCAGATAATGATAGCGAGCCAAAAGAATTCCAAATGACCAGGAATTATTGTCGGAGGTGAAAAAATATTCTGCAAGATCTGTGATTGCATCGGTGTGCCAATTTCGACAGAGAGTGACCACAAAGGAGGTAGTTGTAGCAAATTACACAGTTTGACAGATTCCTGGCAAGCATCACACCACTATCTGGGAGGAGGTTCAGTAATCCAAGCTTGCTGAGTAGACCAAGTCCATCTGGCGTGGCTTGAGGGTGAGCCAGAAGACTGTGTTGGGTGCCTATTGAAAAGGGGTTGGGGTAAGTTGCACAACATCGTGGCTATTGTGCAAGCCCAGAAGACACCACGCAAGATGAAGATAGTGTGATAGGTAGAAAAAAATAAACTTTTTGATATCTCCATGTCACTTTCTATATATGTTGACCATTTCTTCCGAATATTGCTCCTTAGTAGTTAAGTCAGTTAGAAGTGGACCTTGAATGTAAAGGCACAAGCCTATAAATAGAATAATTATGCATGTAACAAGTAGTCATCATTGTTATGGGTGATTGTAGTTAAGGAGAGATTTTTTTATGCTACAAAATGTGATATGATACCGGATCCTTGTCTATTTTGATCTGCGATCTGTTCTGCAGAATTAATATGATGTGATGTGGATTGCCTTGAACCCCTGGTGTCTTCTTATTTTTTCCTACTTTACATTGCTATGGTTCTGATGATGAATTATGAATAGATCTGCATATGAATGGATAATTTTATTCTTTCTTTTTATGGATATTGTCATATTTTAGATATGTTTTCCCACCGGTAGATCTGCTATAATGATGAATGAATAACACAACATAATGAAGAGTTATGTTCCTAATCAAGAAAGTAGATTAGATTTGGAATTTAAGGGGATGGAACTCTAATGCCCCTATCCTCCTCTATACTGCGAAAACTTGGTTTCGACACCTCTCCCTCAAACATCTCGGGTGAGACCTCATCTTCTCTACAGGTGTTGTTGGATAGGGTAAAACCTATCTAGGCCGATGCTCAGGGAGATCATGACGTGTTGAGTGTTGACAGAGTGGAACCCCTATCTATTGGGTTTTTTTGGTCAGGATTGCATCAACACTGACCCCAGGGTTAGTACCGAATTTAAAATCCCCATACTACATGAGCACACTAGAATTGGTGGAGCTCAAGTTACAGTTACAGGAGTTGATTGAAAAGGGTTATATACGACCTAGTGTGTCCCCTTGGGGAGAACCTATAGTTTTTGTAAAGAATAAGGATGATATGATTCAAATGTGCATCGATTACCTCCAACTTAACAAGATGACCATCAAGAACCATTACCCACTCCCTAGGATCGATGAATTCTTCTATCAAGTCGGAGGAGAAAAGATATTTTCGAAGATCGATCTGCAGTCTAGATACCATCAGGTACGGATCCATGATGAAGATATTCATAAAATGGAATTTTGACCTCAATATAGTGATTACGAGTTCGTAGTAATGCCTTTTCGGTTAACCAATCCACCGTCAAAGTTTATGTGCATGACAAACAATATCTTTAGTAAATACCTAGATAAGTTTTTACTAGTCTTTATAGACGACATACTAGTTTACTCGAAGAGTAAAAAAGAACATGAGGAGGATCTCCGCATAGTACTACGGGTGTTATGGGAACACCAAATTTACTCTAAGTTTAGCAAATGCAATTTTTACAAACCAAAGATACATACATAGGTCACATCATTTCTGAGAATGGGATAACCGTCGACCGAAAAAAGATTAAAGTCTTAGAAGATTGGCCTACACCTATGCGTGTCATAGACATTAGGTCCTTTTTGGGATCAGCAGGTTACTATCGAAAGTTGATTGAGAAATTTGAGGATTTTTTGTCCCATGACTGCCTTACAAAAGTGGGAAACCAAGTTTTTGTTGAAAACCAAGTGCGAGGAAATTTTTCAAAAGCTTAAAGAACTTTTAATCACTGCACCTATACTATGAATTGTGGATCCCGATGGGGGTTTCATTGTTTGCACAAATGCTAACAAGGAAGGACTTGGTGGAGCCCACATGTAGAATGATTGTGCGATATGTTACGAGTCACAGAAATTAAAGGAACAAGAACAAAATTATCCCACCCACAATCTTGAGCTTGTGTCCATTATCCATGCTTTGAAGATGTGGAGGCATTACCTCATGGGAAAGAAGTTTCTTCTGAATATAGACAACATGCGTCTAAATTATTTTTTTGACTGGCTAGATTTAAATGCTGGGAAGGCAAGATGGTTGTCCTTCCTTAGTGAGTGCCACTTCAAGATAAAGAATATAAAAGGAAAGGAGAATAAGATCATCGACGCTTTAAGCGATGAGCTCATATATTATATGAGATAACTTTGAGCTAAACCGATTCAGGTTTGAATGATAGGACCAGAATGAAAAAAAGAGTTAACCATTTCTATGTTGAAGACCTCAAAAAGATTTAGGAGGATAGTTTGTTTTAACAACAAAAAGAGTATAAGGTAGAAAAGACCGGATTACTGTGGTCTAAAGAAAGAGTGTATGTTTCAAAAGGAGGAGACATCAGGTCAACCATCCTAATGGAGTTCCATCGGAAGCCCTACTTAGGGAATCCAGGATATAAGTGGTAAAGAAACACTTTATATGGCCTAATTTAAAGGCCGACATAGTGTTATTCATCACAAAATGTCAATAATGTTATCCAGTCAAATCTGAGCACTAGCATCCTTTAGGATTACTACAACCATTACCCATTACATAATGGAAATGGGAGGTTATTAGTATGTATTTTGTCATGGGTATACCAAAGAGAAAGAAGCATATTGATTCCATATTTGCAGTGGTTGACAAGTTATCTAAAGCAACACAGTTTATCCCAGTTAAGTTAACTTACAAGGAAGTTCACATTGCCGACATATTCTTAAAGGAGATATTTAGAGTGCATGGGATACCCAAGGAAATCATCTTGGATTGAGAAAAGAATTTTACCAATAAATTTTGGAGATCTTTATTCTCTAGTTTAGAGACGTAATTAAATTTTAGTACTTCCTACCACCCACAGACACACGGGTGGACAGAATGGGTAAACCATATTTTGGAAGACATGCTTAGAATGTACATTATGAACAATACCACAAAGTGGGAGGATTACCTGCACCTCACAGCATTTACATATAACAATAGCTACCATAAATCTGCCAATATGAGTCCCTTCAAGGTACTCTATGACTAGAAGTGTAGGAAACTGGTGACTTGGGATATCTCGCTGGACTGACTCATGTTAGGGCCAAACTTACTAAAGGACCTAAAATAGTTAGTCACCAAAGTACAACAGAATATCAAGGAAGTGCAAGACCACTAGAAAACTTATGCAGATAAGAAAATAAAAGATAAATATTACGAGATCGGAGAACATATTTACTTACAAGTAAAATCGAAAAGAAGCTCATTGATCTTGGGAAGATGCAGAAAGTTGGTACTAAGATATTGTGGACCCTTTGATATACTGGACAAGAGAGGGAGAGTGGCATATGAATTAGATTTAACTCCTAACATAAAAGTTCATAATGTTTTTCATGCATCCTTATTGAATAAATATATTTACGATACTAAACGTGCTATTGATTGGTCCTTGCTATAGGTGGAACCTAAAGGAGAATTTGTACCTGAACCCCTTCATATTTTGGACAAAACAGAAGTACAGATCAGGAAGTGAATCATAGCCAGTTTAAAGTGCAATGGAAGCACTTTGGATATGATGAGGCCACCTGGGTGAATGAATCCACCATGAGAGAGGCATACCCCACCTTGTTTGATGACTTCATTCCTAGTCACTAGAACATTGAGATGGTGTTGTTCCAAGCGGGGAGAAATGTAATATCCTGAATTTTTACCTTAACTATATTAGGCATGAGTCCCATTGCATATGAGTTACTTTGATGTTTATGTTTGTATATTGGGCATATGCCCCATTGCACATGATTTATGTTGATTACTTAGATATATTGGGTGTAAGCTAGTGCATATGTTTTATTATCTTGTATATGATTGTATATCTTGGGCATGGACCCTAAAGGAATAGGATTATTGTTGTGATAGGATGTACTGGATGTACTATTATGTGATTTACCCCAATACATATACTGAAATGATTAATGTGATGAAATGTGTGTAACATTGAATGCATGATTGAGTTATATGACGTGTTGGGTATAAGACCTGAACCACATGAGTGATGAGATTTTGTGTTAAGTGTAAGATCTAGAACAAATGAGTTATGAGATATTTTGTTGAGAATAAGATCTAGAGCACATGAGTTTTGAGATTTTGTGTTGAGCATAATATCTGGAGCACATGAGTTATTATATTGGAACTGTTGGGCATAATCCCTCGAGCATTCAAAATTGATGTTGAGCATAAAATATGGAGCCTCAAATCCTTGGCCATTGTATCCCTAGGTGTATTACACAAGTACACCATAGAATTAGTCTTGAGTGAGAGGCTTTGGAATTGCACCAAGTGTAACTCCTAATTAATAGTGTTGAGCTTGGGCTCTGAATAGTGCTAGGAGTTACTGAAATTAAGTGGGTTGAGTGAGAATGACTCTGAATAACACTGACCATTATCTTACTTTGAGTTGTTTAAATGAAATTGCAAATCTACTTCTCATCAGGTACTTGAAGAACTAACACAATACACGAGGTAATCCAACATATAGGGAGGATCTAGAGCTTCCTAGCTTAGTTGACCAACCCTACCCAAGGCCCTGATAAATGAAATACCATAAGCTAAAAGAAGCATAAAATAAATAAGACTATGTTATATGATGCATAAATAAATATTAAATATAATATGTTAAGTTTATATATATTATGAATAAAGGAATAATTATATATATATATATATATATATATATATATATATATATAAGGAAATACATATAAATAAAATAAGAAATAAAGAGTTTGTGTATTTATTATTATCTAAAATGATTAAATAAATATTCTATTCTGAATTTACATTAGGAACTAGTAAAAAGTTCCTGAGCTAAACAAAATAACTATTAAATACATATAAACCAATTAAAGGTATGAGGTTTCTACATTTTCAAGCTTTATTAATTATGTATACAAGTTGTAGTTATAGTTATATTTCTCTGGATTAAATATATGCAATTTTACTTTCCGTTTTGAATACATGCTTCTGATTGTTTCATTTGTTTAAATTAGAAACACGGCCTTTAAATTCTTAGATAGATTCCAGTGTTAAATTTCTAGTAGAATTATATTTAACTAGTTTCATAAGTTTATGTTAAAGTTTTAGTCTAGATTCAAACCCTAGCATCTAGATAAATTTAACTAAACCAGATTTTTAAATAGAACTATAACTAAACCAAACATTGAATAAACTATGCTCAAACAATAAAACAATTATTAGGAAAATTAAAGACATATTCATAAACATAAACTAGGGATTGAATCCCTTAAAACATTTATAAAATGAAAACGCTCACATATTGCATTTTCCAGCAACAAAGAATAGCTCAAACATTTTGCATACGCCCAACACCGAATCATGTTAAGGATTGATAGAATGACACTACGTTTCTCCAAACCAAAAATATCTACGCAAACAATGAGGTAAAATCCACTACAAAACAGATCCATAAATCGAATATTTTCCCAGATCAAGTCTCATATGGTCCAACTAAGAGCATTAAACAATCATTAAAAGAATAAATGAAATAAAATATACATTTCATTAACTAAATGATAAAAAATAACATAGTCAATCAAATATCATGACCTAAGGTCGAGTCCTGTAAGCTATGACTTATCATTGCTAACAAAAATCATAATATTAAATAGTGCTTAAGCAATATCCATAAACTTAATAAACATAAAACCCCAACCAAACGATCGAACCCAAGATAAAATCACATGAAGCCCCAACTGGGAGTGATAACGAGATATACATTTAACCAATAATAAAAACTATTGAAACCTTTAAACATAGTACCATAAACCTGTACACATAAAAATTAACATATAAAATCAACACACACGATGCGCTATATAAGAAAGACTTGGGCCAAGCCATTACGATCACCTTTAAAACAACAAAAGCATCATATTAACGAGATAGATAGAGCTAGGATTTCCTGCAGAAAACTACATAACTCTTTCACTACAATGCTACCATAGAGTGGGAATTATCCCACGAAAATCAAATTAAATACGAAGAAAGGTCCCATCCTTTGTCATTAATTAAAATAGGTAAACTATCTAAACTAAAACAAAATAAATCAATTAACAACGCAATATCCATTTAAAATGGCGAATCAATTAAATAAACTAGAGTAGGGTTTAACACCTATACTACATTCTAGACTCAACATCGAATATCAAAATGGTGGTATCGTAGTTCCATTGCAAATCAATGGCACTAATAAACTTATAAATGGATCAATTAAAAATCACAGAGATCATATCATATGAAAACACACAACGAAATCATTTAAAACCAAATTACCATCACTTTTATCCATTACAAAGTCATAAGAGTTTACATAGTCGCTTCTTGTAAACAAATGCCCAAATGTACTGAGAGTCCCCGAACCCAAACCTACAGGATATTAAAACCAAAACATTAATATTATCATTTCCCCAAACCTCGTCGAAACCCAACAGGGTGGTCGATTACAACTTCGCAACATAGAAACCTGGAATAGTATAAATGACCAAGAAATTAGGTAAATTCCCCTTTCAAATGGGCTTATCTATATTTGCACAAGTTGACCATGTCCTTGCTAAACATTTCATAGAACTCGCTCCTATCCCCAAACATGCATAAAAACAAACCAAATTCATATGAGGAGTATGCAATACGTATCAAAACACAACAAGAATGTAAATGAGATAAAACATAATGGAATCCTTTACATACATGTTAAGACTTCCGCGCTAGCACTGTATTCCAAGAAGAGTTTACGTAGCTCCAACATTTGAGCATAAACCCAATCAAACACCAAACGAAAAACACATTTCAACTAACATGCAGAAAACCCTAGAGCAAGGGTTAAGGCTAAATTTAGCATGCTCACCAGGTTGGCTCATTAAAAGCACCATCTTGCCTCCAACTAGTGTCAAATCGAAAGCCCCTTCCCTATAGTTTGACTTCATACATTTTGTCATTTAAATATTAAACCCCCTCTCTATCGTTTTGAAATGCACATAATTTTCCAATTAAATTATAAACCCTCTACACCATAGCTTAAAAGCATGTATTTTTACATTAGGATTAATCCCCTTCCTCCTTTAGTTTGAGCTCAATATTTGAGCATAGTATTTCTATTACATTGATGAAACCATTAGCACTTAGGACTAGTGAGATGTATGTTCTAGGATCCTTTTTCAAACAAATTTAGAAGCATAGGTTTATCAGCGAGTCACTTGTAGTAAGAATAGACACGCCATGCATTAGTTTACAAGAACTAAGTAACCCTAGTATTGTAGGATTCCTCACCTCTCCGAGTGAGTCATTAGGTAAAAATCCCACCACTTCCCCCCTTTATACACAAAGGTAAGTCAACTTCTTCATTTAAAAATTAAGAACTAGATATAGTAACAGGAAAGAAAACATGAACACAATAACATCAACAACAATAGTAAACTAGATAACATGTACACAGCTTAAAGCACAGCAGAATATATAATAATGATATGTAAACATTATCATCATACATAAATCACACAAAAGGAAAACAACAACAGAACTTAGCCTTAGTGATTTATCAAAGTTTTATTCCATTGTAAAGAGAAGATCTCCTTAAAATCTTAGCAGTTTTATTATGCTACAATTTTTTTTATATATTTATGGATTTTAGGGACATTACAAGTGGTATCAAGGCCTGGATTCAAACACGAAGAGACCTAATGGGAACTACGAAACATCCATTGCAGAAATAAACATTTCAAAACCATATTTGAAATTTTGTGAACTAACAGAAAATTATTTGTTACTAAATGTTTTAATTGTAGGATTAAGGAACAACCGAGATCATGAATACAAAAGAGGATAACAGCAAGAAAGGGAATCTAAATTCCCCAACACGAGAAGAATAACTAGTGGTGGAAATAAATTTGGATCTAATGAAAACCATACAAAGTCTGCAAGTAGACTTACAAAGCTTTAAAGATGATAACATGAATGAGATAAAAGAGAAAAAGCAATAAATGAAGTTTTACTTCAGAACATGAAGGGACTAAACCCTCATGGACAACCAACCCATTCAACCAATAAATCCAAGGAAGATTACCATCATAAAAGAACCAATAGTCTGAAGGAAGAGGGAAGAGAAAAACACACACCTGAGCTTCAAGAAAGAGAATATCGCAGTATTTCTAATGATAATTCACTTTCTGCTTGCAGAAAGAGGCAGAAAAATGATGACAACCCCCAAGGAGAATTTTGAAAGATAAAACCCCCAACCTATGAAGGAGAGATGAATATCTAGGAGAAGGCTAAAGAATGGGTCTTAGGTATGAGCAAATGCTTTTGAGTACACAACTATTCTAGTGATATGAAATCCTGGCTCGCCATTTATAATTTAAATGGAAAAGTAGCTAGATGGTGGAGAGACCTAAAGCATACCAAAAATGATGAAGTAAAAGAAATCAGATGGAGTAATTTTCGTAGAACATTTCAGGAGAAATACATGTATGAGAGAACCTTTGATAGGAAAGTGAAAGAATTTCATGAGTTAAGGATGGGCTCCATGACCGTGGAAGCCTATGTCAATAGATTCTTGGATTTGTTACATTATGTGCCTTACATAAAGGATTAAAAGGTGAATATACAACAATTTTTGGGGTGCTTTGCTCCAAATTTTTAATAGAGAATCGAGTTTGACATGCCCAAAATTATTGACACTACTTACACAAATCTAGGATTTGTGACGAGCATGGAAATCTAAGGCAAGAAAACATAAACCAAAGTCGAGATATGTCTAGGAGATTCTCACACAACTGAAAACCTAGTTTTAAACCACTACGTTACAGAAAACATAACAATAGTTTTTCAGCTAACAGAAACTTCAACAAGATAGGAGCAAGGCCAAATGTGCCTGCACCAAATACCAACAGACCAGTAGCAAACGAAGGAGCCAAGGCTATCCCACTGCAAATTAACTGTTGGAATTCCAAGGACCCCATTATGATAGAGATTATCCAAACAAGACTAATGGAGTCTTACACAATATATAGGAAGACCCAACGATACAGGACATGGCTAGCACATCGAGGATCTATGCAGCATTTGATGGTCGACAAGAATACCATCAGGACATTATGGTTGAAATAGAAGGTAAGGTTTTAAACACTTCTATTTCAATTTTGATTGATCTCGGTGCTTGGCGGAGCTATGTATCACCAAAAATTGTTGACACGTGTAAACCGAACAAAGTAAAACATGATAAACCATGGCTGGTACTATTAGCCACTGGTACAAAAAGAAAGGTTTTAGAACTAGTGATAGACTGTGAGGTAAACTTGAATGGCTAAACATGTCATGCTTGATTATCAAAACAAGTCAATCTTATGCACAGATAGCCAAGGGAATCAAACAAAGATTCAAGGAATACTCAATAAGTTTTATGTTAGACAGATATCTTCCTTACAGAAAAATAAGTATATTAGGAAGGGATGCAAACTTTTTGCAGTAAACATGCAGGATGTAGAAGCTGAGAAAGAACAACAAATTGAGGACTTTCTCTATTCTAGTGGAATTTAAGGATGTATTTCTGGAGAAAATACCAGGATTACAACAAAAACATGGCTTATATTTTTCTATAGAACTAGCCCCGGGGTTAGTAGCGGCTTCCAAAGCCCCATACTACATGAGCGCACTAGAATTGGTGGAGCTCAAGATACAGTTACAAGAGTTGATTAACAAGGTTTATCTCCAACCTAGTGTGTTCCCTTGGGGAGAAGCTATACCTTTCATAAAGAAGAAGGATGACACGATGCGAATGTGTATTGATTACCACCAACTTATCGAGATGACCATCAACAACCCTTACCATCTCCCTAGGATCAAAGACTTGTTTGATCAAGTCGGAGGAGAAAATATCTTTTTGAATATCGATCCACGGTCTGGATATGATTAGGTATGGATCTCCAATGAATATATACATAAATTGGCCTTTTGAACTTGATATGGCCATTACGAGTTCGTAGTAATTCCTTTTGGGCTAACCAATGCACTCACAAATTATATGTGAATGATGAACAATATATTTAGTAAATAACTAGATAAGCTTGTATTAATATTCATAACAACATACTAGTTTACTCGAAGAGTAAAGAAGAACATGAGGAGCATCTCCGCATAGTACTACATGTGTTACGGGAACACCACCTTTATGCTAAGTTTAGCAAATGTGATTTTTACAAACTACATATACAATACCTAGGTCACATCATTTTCGACAAGGGGATAGTCATCGACCCAAAAAATATTAAATCCATAGAATATTGGACTACACCTACCTGTGTCACAGACATTAGGTGTTTTTTGGGATTATCAGGTTACTATCGAAAGTTCATTGAGAAATTTTTGAGGATTTCCTATCCCATGACTGCCTTACAAAAGAAGTTGACCACGTTTTTGTGGACAACCAAGTGCGAGGAAATTTTTCAGAAGCTTAAACAACTTTTTACCACTACACCTATACTACAGATTGTGGATCCTAATGGGGATTTCATTGTTTGCACAGATGCGAGCAAGGGAGGACTTGGTGGAGTCCTCATGCAGAATTATTGTGCAATCTATTATGATCCATTGAAATTAAAGGAACACGGACATAATTATCCCACCCACGATCTTGAGCTAGCATCCATTATCCATGCCGTGGAGATGTGGAGGCATTACCTTATGGGGAAGAATTTTATTCTGAATCCAGACAACATGAGTCTTTAGTATTTTTTCGACCAAGCATATATAACAGCTAGGTAGGCCACATGGTTGGCATTCTTTATAGAGTACTAATTCGAATTAAAGCATATAAAAGGAAAGGAGAATAAAATCGTTGATTCTTTAAGTTGATAATATCATATGTTATATGAGATAACTTTGAGCCAAACTGATTCATATTTACATGATAGGATCAAAACGGTAAGAAGAGTTGATTGTTTCTATGTTGAAGTCCTAAAAAATATTCAGGAGGACAGGCTGTTTCGACAACAAAAAGAGTATAAGGTAGATGAGACTGGACTATTGTGGTCCAAATAAAGACTGTATGTTTTGGAAGGAGGAGACATCAGATCCAGCATCCTAATAGAGTTCCATTAGAATCCCTACTCAGGGAATACAGGATATCAGAAGATGATATCGGTGGTAAAGAAACACTTTTTTTGGCCTAAGTTAAAAGACAACATAGTGTTATTCATTGCAAAATGTCAAGAATACATCTAGTCAAAGCTAAGCAGCATCATCCTTCGGTATTACTACAACCATTACCCATTCCAAAATGAAAATGGGAGGTTATCAGTGTGGATTTTATTACAGTTATACCAAAGAGAAAGAACCAAAATGATTCCATATTTGTAGTGGTTGAAAAGTTATCTAAAGCGACACACTTTAACCCAGTTAAGCCAACTTAGAAGGAAGTTCACATTGTCAACATATTCTTAAAGGAGATATTCAAATTGCATGGGATACCCAAGGAAATCATCTGGGAGAGTTGATGTTTACTAGTAACTTTTGGAATTATTTATTCTTTGGTTTATAGACGTAGTTAAATTTTAGTACATCCTACCACACATAGACATACAGGTAGACAGAACATGTAAACCATATTTTCGAAGACATGATTAGAATGTACGTTATAAATAATCCTACAAAGTGGGAGGATTATCTGCACCTCACAGAGTTTGAATATAAAAATGGCTAACAAACCTCAGCTAAGATGAGTCCCTTCGAGGTACTCTATGGCTGAAATTGTAGGACACCGATGACTTGGGATAGCTTGGTGGACCAGCTCGTGTTAGGTCCAGAATTACTAAAGGACCTAGAATAGTTAGTCACCAAAGTACAATAGAATCTCAAGGAAGCGCAAGACCGCCATAAAATATATGCAGATAAGAAAATAAAAGATAAAATTACCATATTGGTGAACATGTTTACTTAAATGTAAAAGTGAAGAGAAGCTCATTGAGCTTGGGAAGATGCAGAAAGTTGGCACCAAAATTTTGTGGACCATTTGAGATACTGGCCAAGAGAGGTCCAATTGCGTATGAATTAGCTTTACCTACTCATATAAAATTTCATAATGTTTTCCACACATCCTTATTAAATAAATATATTTACGATAATAAACATGTATGATTGATTTTTCTTTGGTACAGGTGGAACCTGAAGGGAAATTTATACCTGAACCCCTTAATATTTTGGACAAAAGAGAAGTACAGCTTAGGAAGTGAACCATAGTCCAACTGAAAGTGAAATGGAAGTGCTTTGGAGCCGATGAGGCCACCTAGGAGAATGAATCCACCATGAAAGAGCCATACCCCACCTTGTTTCATGATTTCATTTCTAGTCCCTAGAACACCGAGATGGTGTTTTTATAAGCGGTGAGGGATGTAAGCATAAGCTCTGGAGCACATGAGTTATCAGATTTTTTGTTGAGAATAAGCTCTAGAGCACATGAGTTATGAAATTTTGTGTTGATCATAAGCTCTAGAGAACACGAGTTATAAGATTGGAAGTGTCGGGCATAAGCCCTGGAGCATTCCAAATTGATGTTAAGCATAATCTCAAGAGCATCACATCCTTGGCCATTGTATCCTTAGTTGTATTATACAAGTACATACTAGCATTAGTGTTGAGAGATATGATGTGGAATATCACAAAGTGTAACTCCCAATTAATAGTGTTGAGCTTGGGCTCTGAATAGTGCTAGGCGTTACTGAAATTAAGTGTGTTGAGTGAGAACGACTCTGAATAACACTGAACCTTATCGTACTTATTTTGAGTTCATTAAATGAAATCTCAAATCTACTTCTCATCAGGGACTGGAACAATTGCCATGATACACAAGGTAATCCAACATGCAGGAAGGATCTAGAGCTTCCTAACTTAGTTTACCAACCCTACCTAAGGACTTGATAAAATAAATAGTGTAAGATAAGGGAAGCATCAAATAAATAAGACTATGTTTTATGATGCATAAATAAATATAAAATATAATATGTCAAGTTTATATATATTATAAATAAAACAATAATTATATATATAAGGAAATAAATATAACTAAACTAATAAATAAAGATTCTGTGTATCTATTATTAACTAAAATGATTAAATAAATATTCTAATCTAAAGTTCAATTAAGATCTAGTAAAAATTTTCTAAGCTAAAAAATTAACTATTAAATCCATATAAATCAATTTAATATTATTTTCAAGAAAGTAATGAATTCTTGATTTAAGTGAAGTTTAAAACAACTTCCCTTTCCTAAAATATTTTATATGAATCCCCAAGCAAAGAGAAGGCTTAGGGATATGATAATTTATTCTTCATTAGTGTTGGAGAGAATTTTCCAAAAAAGCAAGCATTCTTATAGGAAGCCTCATATTTCAAATAGTAGAAGCCTCCCCTTTAGTAGCCTTAGATGACTTGTATATTGGAGCCAACTTAGGGGGGTTCGAATTAGAACCAGGAACGGTTCTGGGTCATGGTGTGGAGGATTGTGGTAGTTCCAAAGTTATCCGGTTATCATATCTAAGGTAAAAAATAGCTAGGGTTTTATTAATTCTATGTGTTTAAGTGTGCAGGGTTCTTAGCTATTAACAATTTGAATAGTTACAGGTATGAGGTTTCTACATTTTCAAGTTATATAATTGTGTTTACAAGTTGTAATTATAGTTATATTTCTATGGATTAAAGATCTGCAATTTTACTTTCCAATTTGAATACATTCTTCAGGTTGTTTCATTTGTTTAAATTTGAAACTCAGCCTTTAAATTCTTAGATATATTCTAGGGTTAAATTTCTATTAGAATTATATTTAACTAGTTTCAGAATTTTATGTTAAAGTTTGAGTCTAGATTCAAACCCTAGCATCTAGATAAATTTAACTAAACCATATTTTTAAAGAGAACGAAATAATTAAACCAAACATTAAATGAACTCTTCTCAAACAATAAAACAAATATTAAAAAAATTAAATACATATTCATAAACATAACCATGGATAAAATCCCTTAAAACATTTCTAAACACAAACATTGGCATATTGCATTTGCCAAACAACAAAAAATAACTTAAATTTTTTACATCCTCGCAGCATTGAATCCTGTTAAGGATTGCCAAGCTGCCACTGCGTTTCTCCAAACCAAAACTATTTTCACAAACAGTGATGTAAAATATACTACAAAACAGATCCATAAATCGAATATCAAATTTATGAGATAAATTCTCATACGCTCCGGCTAAGAGCGTTAAACAATTATTAAAAGAATAAAGGAAATAAAATATACATGTCATTAACTAAATGATAAAAATTAACACAATCCATCAAATATTGCGACCTAAGGTCGATTCCCATAGGCTCCATCTTATCATTGCTAAGAGAAATAATAATATTAAACAATGCTTAATCAATATCCATAAACTTAATATACATCAAACCCCATTCAAATGATCGAACCCAAGATCAAATCGCAGGAAACTCCAATTGAGAGCGATAACGCTATATACATTTAACCAATCATAAAAACTATTGAAACCATTAAATAGAGTACCATAAAGTTGTACACATGAGAATTAAAATCTAAGCTCAATGCATAGGCTGCACTATATAAGTGTTGGTAAAATATGCACTTTCTAATTAAACACGTAAATTGTCAACCCGGGAAGGTAGCTTATGAGATGCAAACACTATATGTGTAGGACTGAAAATCTAGATTATTCTAGACTATCCTAACCTATACTATTGAAGATTGATCTTTTCATTGAAAATCACAACAACAACCTATAATTACCACATCTAAATGAGATTCTAAGAAGACTTACTAAGCTTTAATTGAACATTGAATCTACGCTATTGCACCTACTGGAAATGAAATGAAGTGAAGAAATGGAACTAACAAATTCTAAAGCAATGATAAGATGTGTAAATGAAGAGGAAAAACTAATTATAAATTCAAATGGGAAATGAAGATGAAATGTTGAACATGCTTATAACTACTAAAAATTGACAATATCTATGGTAACATATTAAACAAATTTATGCTATCTAGGTTCGAAGCATGGAAACAAATAAAACTAGATCATAAACTACTTAAATCATAATCAAAAGACAACTACACTAATCCTATTTAAACCAGAACTATTTCCTATTTGCACAGTAAAATGGATACTATGTGGAAGTGGATTTCATCATTATTATAACTGGAATACTTAATCTATGCATTAATATAAAACTAAATATGAAATGTTGAAGATGGATTCGAATCCCAACTAGCTACAGAACATAGTTGAATGTTGGAAAATTTCCTATACCTTAGCTAACTATTTTTGCATATACAAAATACTGAAAATTATGGAAATGATATAAAATTATGTCTAAGAGTGAATGGAGTGCTGAGAGATAGTCTGAATGAAGGTGTGAACGGAACACTGAAAAATAGTCTAAGTGAAGGTGCGAACTGAGTTCTGAAAGATAGTCTAAATGAAGGTACGATTGGCTGACTGTATGCATTTTGAAGATGCAATATTACACGAAAGAAAAAGAAAATTTCATTTTATGAACATTAGAACAATTAAAACTATTAAATTATTGAACAACTCGAAATCTATATACTCTATGATTTGAAATACTGACTATGAAATAAAACAAATGCTATCTATGGAATTCAACAAGCCACTAGTTATGAAAATCAACTAACTCTTGTTACACGAAATTAATTTAATCTACCTACACTAGCCGAGATCTCTTCTTACAAATGAAACACGATGATATCATATAATTTATACGCATAGGTGAAAGGGAAATGCGTAGAAAGAAACGTAACAGATCAATGTTATAATCATATGTAAAAGGAAAAGAGCATAGTATGGAAATGGAATTGGAAAACGTTTATATAGTGATATGTTAAAAAAATGCATGAAATAAAGAGACGTTTGTATACAATATAAATAGAGTACAACACTTAGCTGAAAGAGACAGGAACGAAAACGTAAACAAACAACAAAACTTTCCACTTTCGAGGGGCCCTCTCAGGAGTAGAGGTTACTTCTACCAAATCAGGAAATCAACACATGAGAAAAAAAATGAATTTGGGACATTACTGAGGAGATCTTTATTATGAAAAACATGGACAAAAATTACATTATTTCTTAGCCCTATGGGGATCTATTTATACATGAAAATTCCATTGGGGAAGGATAGAACTGAATCCCCAAGTTCCTTAGCTATTAAAACTAATTTCTAAATTTAGAAAATGGCCAACCACATTTTCTCGACAAGTTGGTTTTAGAGAATCATGGATTGCTCCCAAATGGCTTTGAATTTTAGCAAAATTCCAATGGGAATATTTTGCACAAAACCCATGTGCCATAATTTTTAGTTTCTCCTTTCTTTTCCCACAAATCCATCTTGAAATTCTGATGTCTGTTAAAAACATGTTTTTGACACAATCGAATGAAGGTCCGAATGACATGTAACTGAAATTAGTTCATAAATCCAATTTCGGGGATGAATTTCTGCTAGGTTGTTTGTCAAACTGATTTGCAAGTTATAGGTTTAAATAATGGCTCCATTCTATTGGTTGCGTCATGTGATCCTCATCCTTTTCATCCTCACATTGCGCGCGTTGGTTCTTACAGCGTGCACATAACACAAAACTGTTTCATTATTATTAAAGGAAATGACATGGCTAAATGTTTTGAACAAACTAACAAGCGAACCATTCCATCCAAAAGAGTTTTTATTATTATATTAATAACCTTAAAGGAGCGAGTGGCAACATAATATCCTCCATGGAAAAATCCACATATTATTTTATTTGGTTAATGGGTGTCTTTTATCTTTATATGAGTGTGTGTTTTGTTTTTAATTTGAAACATACGATTGTGTTAAAAAAAATAATTTTATTTATGAGTGATTTAAAGTTCAAATAATTTTAAGATTTAATTCTTAATATTTCTATTTTCTTCTTTGTTTGAATTTAAACCAATAATCAAAACTCATCAACACTTTATCGTTTCAATTTGTAAATGCAGGATCAGCACGAATCAGATGGAAAAGGTAGATGAGTTTTTCGAAAGAGTAATCCAAACCAGTAAATCAGTGCAATCAAACCCAGTGAAGGACTTGGGACCAGAAGGAGGGCTGAATGAAAGGTCAAATGAAGCACCAAAATTTTATCATTTGCACAATATTGCATTTAATACATTTAAAAATAACATATTAGGCTCACTTTACATTTACGAGATTTAATTAATAAAACAAATTAAAACATGTCCTTATTGAACATAAATGTATTAAATCATGGTAGGTAGGGTGGAAAATTAATCTAAATAACATTATTATAAAAGATAATTCTCAAGCCTAACAATAAGCAAGACTTGGCACAAGCCATTACAGTCGCCTTTGAAACAAGCAAAGCATCATATTAACAAGACAGACAAATCTAGGATTTCAAGCGGCAAACTACCGAATTCTTTCACTACAACGCTACCACAGACTGAGAATTCTCCCATGAAAACCAAATCAAACACGAAGCAAGGGCTCAATGTTTGTCATTTATTAACATAGGTAAAATATCTAAACTAAAACAAAATAAATGATTTGACAATGCAACATCCATTTAAAAAATGAGTTAAATAAACCTCAGTAGGGTTTAACACTTGAACTACATTCCACAGTCAACATCAAATATCGAAATGGTGGTATCGTAGTGCCATTACAAAGAAATGGCACCGACAAACTTATAAATTCATCCATTAAAAATCATAAAGCTCGTAGCATACCAAAACACATAGTGGAATCATTTTAAACCAAATTACCATCACTTTTATCCATTACAAAGTCATAGGAGTTGACAAATTCACCTCTTGGAACAAAAATACTGAATGGTATGAGACTCCCCAAACCCAAACCTATAGGCTATTAAAACAAAAACATTACAATCATCATTCCCCCAAACCCACGAAAAACCCAACAGGTTGGTCGGTTACAACCTCACAACATAGAAACCATGCGACAGTATAAATGACCAAAAAATTGGGTAAATGACCCTTCCACATGGGCTTATCTGTATTTGTGTAAGCCGACCATATCCTTTCTAAACATTTCAGATCACTCATGCTTGTCCCCAAACCTGAACAAAAACAAACCCAATACATATGAGGAGTATGCAATACGTATCAAAACACAACAAGAATGTAAACGAGATAAAACATAATGGAATCATTTTCATACCTATTAAGAGTTTCACACTAGAACTGTATTCCAAACAGAGTATGCACAGCTCCAACACTAGAGCATAAACCCAATCAAACACCAAAGGAAAAACACATCGCAAATGACATGTGAAAAACTATAGCGTAGGGTTAAGGCTTGAGCATACTCACAATGTGGGCTCATTAAAAGCACCAGCTTGCCTCCACCTAGTCTCAAATCGAAGTCCCCACCCTATAGTCTGACTTCATACATTTTTCCATGTAAATATTAAACCCCCTCTCTTTAGTTTTGAAATGCACATACTTTTCCAATTTAACTCTAAACCCTCTACACCATAGTTTAAAAGCATGTATTTTTACATTAGTCTTAAATCCCTTCCTCCTTTAGTTTGAGCTCAAGCTTTGAGAATTATATTTTTATTACATTGACAAAACCCTTAGCTCTTAGGACTAGCGAGCTGTATGTGCTAGGATCCTTTTTTTTCGACACATTTAGAAGAATAGGTTTATCATCAAGTCACATGCAGTAGGAACATACACATCATGCGTTAGTTCATAAGAACTACATAAGCCTAGTATCGTATGTTTCATTAGCTTTTTGAGTGTGTCATTAGGGAAAATCCCGCCACTCCTCCCCTTTACATAGTACAAAGGTAAGTCTTCCTCTTCGTTTAAACAAATAAGAACTAGATAACGTAACATGAAATCGAACATGAAGAAAATAACATCAGTAACATGAGTAAACTAGATAATATGTACACAACTAAAAGCACATCAAAATATATAATAATGACATGCAAATATCATCATCATATAGAAATCACACAAAAGGAAAAAAATCAATAGAACTTAGGCTTAGTCCTTTATCAAAGTTTTATTCTGCAGTAAAGAGAAGATGTCCTTAAAATCTTAGCATTTTTATTAGCCTACGATTTATTTATTTATTTATTTATTTTAGGGACATTATGGCCAAGCATGCATGTAATTTTCTGTTTGCGTTTTGGGAAAATCCAGGGAATGAGCCTTGTCATTTGTTTCACGTGTTTCATGATTCTCTTGAATGAGTTGATGATTTATTTATTGTCTGCATTTCATGATGTCGTTGAATGAGTTGGTCATTTAATTTTTGTCTGCATTTCATGATTCCATTAAATGAGTTGATGATTTATTTGTTGCATGCATTTCATGATGCCATTGAATGAGTTGATGATTTATTTGTTCCCTAAGTTTCATGATTCCGTTGAATGAGTCGATGATTTATTTGTTTCCTGTGTTTCATGATTCCACTGAATGAGTTTATGATTTACTTGTTGCATGTCTTTCATGATTCCGTTGAATAAGTTGATGATTTATTTGATTCTTGCGTTAACATATGGAACTTGTAGTTGTATCTTGCATTTAATAAATATCTGGAACATGCAGTTTTTCCTGTGATTTAATAAAATATATGCATGCAATTCTTGCCCTCGATTTGATGAATTTCAGCATGTATTGTTTCCTTTGTTTTGATCAAATCCATCAAAACTATATTTTTTTTCCTTTTGGGATTTTCATTTTGTTATGGAATATGTTGATAGATGACAAATCCATCAAAACTGTATGCGTTTAACTTTGGTTTTCATTTTGGTTATGGTATATGTTGATAGATAATAGATCCATCAAAACTATATGCTTTTACCTTTGGTTTTCATTTCGGTTATGGAATATGTTGATAGATAACAGATCCATCAAAACTATAAGCATTTACCTTTGGTTTTTGTTTTGGTTATGGCATATGTTGATAAATAAAAAAATCCATCAAAATTGTAAGCGTTTACCTTTGGTTTTTGTTTTGGTTATGGAATATGTTGATAGATAACAAATCCATAAAAAATGTATGTGTTTACATTTGGTTTTCATTTTGGTTATGGCATACGTTGATAGATAACAGATCCATCAAAATTATTTGTGTTTACCTTTGGTTTTCGTTTTGGTCATGGAATACGTTGATAGGTAACAAATCCATCAAAACTGTATGTGTTTTCCTTTTGGGATTTTTTGTTTTAGTTATGGAATATGTTGATAGGTAATAGATCCATCAAAACTGTATATGTTTTCCTTTTGGTATTTTTGTTTGGTTATGGCATATGTTGATAGATAATAGATCCATCAAATGGTATGCACTTTCCTTTTGTGATTTTTTGTTTTGGATATGGCATAGGTTGTTGATAACTAACAAATCCTGAAGGATCCTTGTATGTGTTTTCCTTTGGATTTCATTTTTTTATGACTTATCTTGTTAATAGATAATAGGTCGAGAGAGATCGGTAAATCTGTTTATGCTTTTCCACAGTTTACATTTTTTTCTCTCGCATGTGCTAAATTAATTAGTTGATTGAAGAAAAATGCAGATCTAGTCTTGGAATACCCTAAGTATGAGTTTCTGATACGATCTACATGCACATGTCCTTTCTTGTAGAACACTATATGAGTTTTCTTCTATTACAGTTTAGAATCTGTCTTCGAGGTTATATGGTATGCATCATGAATCATAGTTAAAGAACTGAATTCTATGTATGTTAAATCTCTACATGGGTTTAGGAGGGGTTGAAATTATGTATCTAGAGATTCTGTGAGTATCATCTAAGTTTAATTGGTCATTTTCTTTCTATTCTACTGGTTGAACTTAAATTATAGACCTTCCTCTTAACTGTAAATATTACCCTTTCTTTATTTGGGTTTGGATGTGATATTTTTCCATAGTCCCCTGTTAAAACTAGAATTACTTCCCATTATAAATTAACTTAGTCGATTCGTCAACCAACTAGGCGATGGCTATAGGAAGGAAACACTATGCCAAATAGAGCCAATGATTGGGAGGAAAAGTCGTACAATCCTTTGAGTCAAACAAGTTTTATTCATATTAGTGTAGTAACTGTAACGGTTTATTTTTTTATTAAGGAAGAATTTTTTCATTGTACCCGCTTGTTATGTAATGTTGCTTAAACTATTACTTGGTTTATGGTGCTTGTATGCACATTTAACATGACTTCAAGTGGTTGTTACAGAAGAAGGAGTTCCTTAACTCTCGAAGGACAGTATGGTGAAATATTTCTATAGTTGTACGCATTTTATAAGTTAGGATCCTTTTACTATCAAAAGGCTTGAAGCTAACTAACTTTTTTGTTCCTTAGCGGACTACCGAGGAGACCAGAACCACATCTCCTACTAGTACGCTTAGGAATGATTATTAGTTACGAAGGACTGTCACGTGACTAACAAAATGGACATGTCTTAACTATGTGTTTAATAATAAGAGTTAGGAGATACATACTTGAGAATGAATCTTCTAATGTACTTGTGAGGTTAGAGATTGCTTGACGTTTTGATTATTGTCTCTAAGATATATATTTGTGCCTACTCTTGTATGGAAATGTAAGAAAAGATGTGAAATTAAGGAGTAAGTTGCATGACATGTTATTCTACACATATATACATTACTATCATGGTTTTTAGTAAAGGGAATGAGGCTTGAATATAATAGAAACAATGACTACGAGTTCCATACCTTATAGGGTAAAGTATGAAAACTACTAGTTGTTAAACATAAGAAGTCCCCATTTACATGTTGAGCAGGTGTGATTGTTTTTATAAACTTATAACCTTTAGGATTTATTATACATCCAATAAGACTAACAAATTTGGTGTACTTGAATGTTTCAGTAAAGGAAATTTTTACATCATGTACCAAGGACCTATTGACAATTAATGGGTATGTTACATTCACAACCATCTAGTGTAACTTCCATCTCATCTTGCATGCAAGTGACATGATGGTTCTAACACAGGTGTACCTTGACACATAAGCAAATGTCTTTTCTTAATTGATTCCTTTTGAGAGAATCCACATGCCATATATATGGATTTGTACTCCTCAATGCTTACATCAGTTGTATGTTTTATCTTATAGATCCATTTGGAAGATACCTCACATTTACCTTATTCTTTGGGAACAACTTCCCACATATTATTCTTCATTATGGATTGGTATTCTTTCATCATGGCTTCTACCCATTCTCTCTTTTGAACCGATTCTTCGAAAGAAGTAGTTTTTTCGTCTACAAGATCACACATTTAAGCCACATATCTAGGAAATGACCTTAGAATGGCCACGCCCATATTAATACCTAGAATCAAGGCTATGCTTGAGATATCCTATGTCATGGGTTTAGGTGTTATTCATGGAAATGAATGCCTAAAACTCCTAATCCATGTGGTTAATAAGAGAGGGAGTGAGGGAGGGAGGAGGGATTGGGTGGAAATGAAGAGAGAGGGGGACTTGGGTGGAGAGGAAGAGAGAGGGGCAATGAGGTTATATCGAGGGAGGGGGAATGGGGTTATAGAGAGGGAGGGGAGTTAGGGAGAAGAAGAGAAATAAAAGATAGGGTGTAAAATAACACATGCATGCTCATATGCATACACTCCATTATGCATGCGCACTAATACACGTACGCTCTAGTACGCATGCACGCTAATAGGCGTATGCACGAGTACATGTGCATGATATTACATGTATGAACCCTTAAATTCAATTTTTGGTTGGTGCCATTGTAGGTTTGGTTCTAGGTTCAAATTCCCAAACCTTAAGGCTTGGAGTCATATTCAGCAAAACACACCCAATTTTGTAACTTCATGTTTTTCATTATTTTTTCTGCATATGCTCCACTTGTAGACTATTAATGAAATTGCAAACACTTGTCGAGCTTTGTGCAAATTCTAACTATAAATTTTTTGAATGAATATGTATTTTTAATTGCACTCATGTAAAATTTATAAATAATATACCTGGTTTATTTCTTCTTTAACTTTTGACTAGCTCACCTATTTTGGAAACCCAAAAGAACCCACACAAGAATACAAAAACAAGTGCAAACTAAGAAAGGAAAAAAAGTTGATTGATTGATTGATTATGTTAATAACATTAAAAAGTTGATTGATTATGTTGATTGATTATAAAAATATTAGTTGGTACCTCTAATAATTCATTTTAATTATCATATTTCTCTTTTTCCACCATGTCTAATTATGATATTTATGGTTTACTAACAAGTCATGAGTGGGTATCATTACCTTCCATTAGCCCTTGTTTATTGTATTTATTTTATTAAAATATTAGTTATATTATTATTTTGTTTGCTTGAAACTCTCTTGCTTGAGGAAATCTTCTAGGTCCAAATGTCAATTTGGTTGGATTTTGCGGTATCTCCTCCCAACTAATTCACCCTAAGAAAAATTAAACATGCCTAATAAAAATTAACAATTAATTATTTTCCTTAATATTTTATAAATTTATCATTTTTTAAATAGCATCTTAAACATTTTTATTTAGGTTAATTTTGAGTTTGTTATATTAGTACTATATACACTTTCACATTAAAAAAAAGGTTATATATACTTTTAACATTTTCAATTGAATTTTAAAGATTTTATTTACATTAATTGTGAGGTTGTTATATTAGTACTACATACACTTTCACATTAAAAAAGGGTTAGATATACTTTTAACAATTTGAATTGAATTTTTAAAAATAATTAATAGACCAAAACATAAAAAATTTAGGTGAATTTTTTTAATAACCATTGACTACTACTTTCAATTAATTATTTTCTTCCATCTATAATATACTAATTTTACTAATTTACTAATTTGTTTTTATAAATAAATAAATTATAATAATTTTATTTGAATTTAAAAAAACCAATGCACCAAAACATAAAATTGTCAAACTAGTTTTATTTTTAAAACCATTGACAGCTAGAGATTAATTATAACAGTTTGATTTAAATTTTAAAAAAAATCAATAAAAATTAATTATAACAGTTTGATTTGAAGTTTAAAAAACTAACCAATAAACCAAAACATAGAATTTTTAGATGAGTTTTTTTTTAATTACCATTTACCACTAACCACTACTTTCAGTCAATTATTTTCTTCCATTTATAATTTTTTAATTTTACCAATTTAATAATTATTATTTTTATAGATAAATTAATGAGGACAGCCGGATAATGTGTGAATGGCTTTGACCTGGTGTCCAAAGAGTAATTGCATTAAATTAAGAACCATAAACGAAAATAAAAACGGTAATTCTAATTGTGGACCTTGAAATGAGCCATGCCAACCACACCTGGTTCTATACTCTCCTCGAAATCAATACTCTCTCCCATACGAGAGGATCATCAACAGCAACGGCAACAGCAGTGGAATCGCAATAAACATGGCATATGTTAAACAACTCTGCTCTCAAGGCGTAATGGGCAATGGTTTGGGAGAACGGCCCATAAGTCCACAGGACCACCGAGATATTGGAGAAATGCCGGAACCTGCAGAGAGTATAACAAACAGTAACAACAGTGACACCTCGATGAGTTTGCGAGATCTTCAACAACAACTTCGTGATCAAGGCATCAGAGGCGCATGATACACAGTACCAGGATTCAAAAACTCCGATATCCTGGAGGCGGCTCTCACAATTAATACACAAATGGTTATTCATTTCAAAACCCTAATTTGGGCCCTTGACGGCTTATACATGTTGTGTTTGTATGCTTTAAGTAAGGCACCATGAATGCACAAATGGTTATTCATCTGAAAGCCCTAATTTGGGCCCTTAATGGCTTATAAAGGTTAAGCTTCTATGCTTTAAGAAACTGTTCAGAAATTAGGCGGCCATGCTCTCATGCTCACTTGTGAGGTAAGCAGAATGTTAATTCCTGTTTTAGTGAACTCTGAGATTCAATGGATTTGTTATTTAATCCTATTTTTTCATTTACGAGTTGGAAATATATTTTATTTTTATTCACATTTGTCTATCTTATTTTATGAATTTATTTGTATTTACTTAAGATATTTTCAATAATAACCTTTTAGCTACTCAGATTATTCAGCAAAGGAAAATGTAAGGAAAATTGAAATACCATTTATATTTACATAAAGACAATGATCGAGAAATAGTTAGGGTTTGTTCTCCAATGAATCCATGTCCACCTTTGGAAGAGAGGGTTACTTCTGCATATTAAAAACATTTATATACACATAAATTCAAATAAAAAAAGAAATTATTCAGTTTCTTTAAATTGAGAAATGGTTAGGGTTCGTTCTCGAGTGGGTCCATCTCCACCTTTAGAAGAGGGGCTACTTCTGCATATTGTCAGGGTGAAGAGAGAAAATAATCCACTCTTTAATTGATTACTTAATTTCAGGAAAACCGAGATATGCACTTACGAGCAGTCTAAGTATCCAGGGAAGGGAGAAATGGCCTCACAAAGGACGGACTTCATCTTTTTACCACTATACCTTCTTTGAATAGATATTGGAGAGAAGTAGCGTGCTCACAAGAAACAGAATCATCTTTTTGTTCATAAGATACATACTATCGAGAGAGAAGAGAGAGGGTGTTGGTCAAAAGACAAAGCTTCTTTACACAAGTTGTTGATGGTTTACACAAGTTGATGGTTTTTGCGTTGAGTAAAGGAGAGGCACAGGGAGCACTTCCACCCCATCTCCTAATTTTAAAGGTATGCATTTTTTTTTACACACTTTTTGTTTAGTGTTCCACATTGAATTGAAGAGGAAAATATGGATGTCAATAGTTATAAGTTATTGTTCTGATTTCTTTCATTTGTGAAAAAGGACTAGGCTTTTTTCTCCTTTTATTATTGTCACTATGATAATGAGTCACACTTTCCACCTGTTTTATAGGCCAGATGATGTTAGTAGTTGGTAGTTAAAAATAATGAAGTAAGAGCATGGTCTTTATATAAGCAATGGTCTCAATTAAAATAAATTGATGTGTAATAATAGACATGTGAAGGATGGTTGCTAGAGTTTCTTTACTCTATTGTATTGATGGATTGGATAACATAAAGTCATTATTTAATACCTCATTTTATTAACCACACCCAACCTAACAAATATAGGGTTGTCAATTAAATCAATTTCCATAACTATGTGAAAAGAATGTATCTTACTTAAGATCATAAACACTCATTGAGACTAAAGGTAAATAAAAAAAGAATTTACCCATTTTTCCTAAAATCGCCATGCCGAAACTGGGTTTGTTACAAATGGTATCGTTTACAACACTTGGACCTAATGGACCTAATGAACTGGTTTGCATACAGGTATGCACGAACCTTGTGAGGAATTTATTAATTGTGAGACTTTAAGTTTACTTATTGGTAGACATGCTATAGCTATGATATTGTTTTAATGATCAAAGTAAATGAACTCGTTCATTTAGAATCACGTGCTTCAATGCTTGAAGCTAGTTGTCAAAAGTTAATGGCAAAAATACATGTATGAAGAGTGGAATTTGTTATACTTTTAACAAGATGATATGTTTGATTTCATTAGATATTTAGTATCAAAAAGTGGCTATGTGTTAACATGTAGCTAGTACGTTGCTTCCATACACTTAGATACATTATAGTGGAAACTTTGTACATATTAATCTTATTTTAGTGTTAAAGGCTCTTACAGTTAAGATATAGCCATACTTACAATGATAGGTAGA